>CM076608.1:18413650-18478313 GCA_038502775.1 Hippodamia convergens
TGCCGATGAAATGAATGCTTGCCTAAAATCATCAACTTCAAATTTGGCTAGGTAATAAAGCTCCCAATTCAGTTGATAGCGGTTGAAATAGTACCAATAGATATTTGCAGCCCACAAAAATGCAAAAAAACACCTGCACCACAAAAATTGTTGAAAATGATTTTTAGTAACTGCAAAAAAGGATGCAATGCGTCATGCACCTGCAAAAAACTGAGTTTTTTCGTAACGCTACATGTGGGAAATGTGCAGATGTTAACTGCCAAAACAGTTGTCAAATGTTTGGCAAAGATAGAGAAATAATTGACAGTGGCGAAACCCACTCAAAATCAGATTTAATTTGACACACAAAAATATTAATTTCACGTGAATAATGTGATGAATTAATGATATTTTTATTTTGTAATTTTGAACAGATAGGGCTTGCTTTTAGGGGTTGAAAAATAAAAATAACTAAAACTAACATTGATCCAAAATACTAATATAAAATTGATTGGGGTTAATTAACTATATTAATAAAGACCCTTTTTTACACATTTCATCCTGGAAGGGGGTGGTTTTATACAATTTTGAAGTATATGAAGACCTTCATTAAACTTCATAAAACGCTGCTGAGGCCCAAAAATTATTTTGATTCATGTTAGAAAAATTTTCTTTCAAGTTTGGATGAAGGGGTTGTTTTCACCCCTTGAAATAATAAGCATAAATTGGCATAGGGTAAGAGTAGAAGACAAGTATAGCTTTTATCCAAAATTTTATCAAAATCGAAGCAGTTTGATAGAATTCGGTAATTCCTAATTTTCTCCCTCATTGACTAGACTAATTGTACAGGACAATTTTATGTCCACTTTCAAGGTATTATACTATAAAAGCAGACAAGGAGTAGACAGCTTTTCCATGATAGAAGTTTCAAAACAAATGTGGGGTAGGAACTCCCGGTGACCAGAAAGTGTAATCACTTTAATAAAATATGTCATCAATTTAAATATTTTCGTTATGTCTTTTATTCTCCTTCAAGAAGAAATGCAAGACAATTTTCAGTTTGTGAGACATATTGCACTTATTTTCTCAATTTTCATTTGAGATGTAGTTATTTCCAGGATAACAGTACTCTTGTAGACATTTATGTATTATTTTCTGTAATCTATCTTTTTGTGGATGCTTTTTTGGGAGTAACCTGTTTGTATTCCAGTTCTCAAAAAAAAAATAAATATATGAATAAATAAATAAATGAAAAAATAAATAGATGAAAAAAAAAATTAATAAATTATAATATTAAAGTTATTTATTTTATTTATTTATCGTTTGGCAAAGCAACAGCACTGAACAAGTATAAATGATAGTCACCATGAATATAAAACAAAGTATATCTAACACAAAAATACAAAAATAAAGACACATAAGTAAAAAAGTAGGTAAAGATGTGATCAAAACGAAATCGTAGGTAAAGATGTGATCAAAACGAAATCGTTAAGGAAAACATTCAAGAGATTTTCAATGATTCAATAATATTAAAGTTGTTTTTTTTATTTATCGATTGAAGCAGTACGAAGTCTGCCGGGTCAGCTCGTAAATCATAAATGAAGGTCTACTATTGAAATACACCATTATTAATTCATAGCAGAAACCGAAGAAGCCAAGTAGTTCGAATACACTCCTGTATCCACGTTTCGGTCGCAATAACACAACCTGTTGCAAAAAAAAACGACAAGATCCGTGAGAATGATCAGGCCATAGTCAGCGGCGCCGAGCTACCTCTAGCGGCAATTATAAATACCTATCTACTTAACATTCCCAATCGCCGACACGCAGATAAGGGACGTATAATTTAGATGGACCTGTTCGGCGTAAATAAGATAAGGAGAGGATTTTTATATTCGAGCGAGCCCCGAGATCGAGAGGCGATTACGAGCGCGACAACTTCGCGTCAAAAGCGCCGCTGGTCCTTCGAGTCCTGATTGACCGGGTTATTAATTTATCGCCGGGCCCGGCCGATCGGGCTTCAGACCCCGTTGAGGGTTATAGATCTCGTGATCGCGTTATCTCTGCGGGCTGTCGGATTGTTCCTCCAAGACGTTGATGACGTTTTATTGGGTGTAACTGAACGCAGTGGCGGCCGTCGAGAGGAGGCTCTGCCTAATCTGATTTCAGGGTATTGTACAGGGTACTTCTAGACTAGATAGGTAAAAACGTTGAAAGTCCTGGGCTGGATTTTCGTGAAAACTCCAATAAGAAAAACCGTCTCACGATATCTTCATTTGTTTTGAAGATATAACAACATTTTGAAATTTTTTCGATTCAGAAGATGTGCCATAACTTTTTCATTTTCGAAAATATCTGAAAAAGATAAAAACTTTCAACAAGCACTTTTTTCACTGGAAATAAAGGCATTATTTCAAATTTTTTTATTAAAAATTTTTTTTCCTGAAATAAAATGAAAAAATGCGTTCGTATTTAATATGAAAAAAGTGTTTTTTTTTCATGAGAAAAAAATTTGATATAGTTTCTTATTTCCGGGTAAAAAGCGCTTCTAGAAATTTTTTATCGTTTTCAGACACCTTAGGAAGTATTTATCTATCTAGTCCAGAAATACCTAAAACAGTCAAAATCAAGCAATTTGGGATACCCTGTACACTGCGCAAAAAAATTAACGCACATTCTGAAAATCTCGATTTTAATGAAAGTTAACTCTACATGGACTTTATAACTTATTTCTCATGGTCTCTCGGGAAGGTTTTGAAAAAAACAAGACACATTAAATGGAGGAAAAATTCAGGATTTCACTGAATCTCATGTGAAAGAAAAGAATTAAACAATTTTCAAAATACTGAAATTCTGATAAGTGATTTAATAGTCGGTATTTCCACCCCTTACGTTAATTACAGCTCGGCAACGACAGTTCATACTCAAAATGAGTGATTTTAAAATGTTCTGATCTAATCCTTCCCAGATTTCTCCGAGTTGGATTCCTAAGTCATTGAGAGTAGCTGGATGATTTTCTAAACTTCTCAGACTTCTTCTGAGGTTGTCCCAAACCTGGACTGCTTGCTGTCCATTTCATTCGAGGGACTTCAACCTCCTCAAGGTACTCCTGAACGATGCGCGCACGATGGGGTCTGGCATTATCGTCCATAAAAATGAAATTTTCACCAATGAATTGGGCAAATGGCACTATATCACAGTATAGAAACCAAACAGTAGGTGCACTCTCGATAAAATGAACTGAAATTTTTACTCCAACGAGATTTCGCGCATACCTCGGTGCGCACAAGAATGTTGCTAGGATATGCATTCAGTTCAACGGCAATTTGAAATATTCGAAGTGTCAATTTCGCAAAGTGCTTCATTCCGATGATTATAAAGATGAAAAAAGATTAAATATAAGAATATAATTATAATTTTTGCTTCATTCATTTTCATACTTTTCTCTAATGATTTTTAGATGGGAAGATTTGAGTCGAAGTAACTTTTTTTAACACTGACTTTTAAAATTCATATACCAGGCATTATATTCATTATAATTTCGTCACAAACAAGTAATAATGTAATAATCATCATAATATCCTCCAGGAAATCATAGCTCAATTTTCCTAAAAAAAAACAGAATTCTTTTCTCATAAACGTTGATAACAATCATAACTTATTGTGAGTACTATAATGATAATTTAGAAATGTCTGAATTATTTTACATTTATGACTTGTCCTATACATACATTGTTATGTCTAGGATTAATAAATTATTATATTATTATAATTGTGATAAATGCTTTACATCATAATATTCCTTTTGCGGCAACTGAAACTTGCTATATTCTTATTCAATGAATTCTTCCTTTTAATTCCTTCAGAAATAGAAGTTCTATATTATGAAATCAAAAAAGGCAACTGGTTTATATTTAGTGTGATCGTCCTAATGTTCAACGAGAAAATTCAACTACGTAATGCAATGAATTCGTCGTTTGAGTCTTTTGCCCTTGTTCAAAAATGAATTTGAGGTTAGACTCACTGAGATATGCGCGAGTCCGAAATGGTGTAAAGAAATCCACGGAGTGCACTTACTGGTTGGTTTCTATACTGTGACTATATGCTCTTCAAGAATGTTCCTCATATACTTATCAGCATTCATAGCTCCATTATCATCGACCACTAGGTCTGTGCGAGCAGTCAAGATATTCCACCCCGTACCATAATCGATCCTCCCCCGAAACCAGTAGTATTCCGGAAATTGCACTGAGCATATCTTTCATGTAGACGTCTGCATACAAGGAAACGTCGATCACAATGGTAGAGGCAGAATCTAGACTCATCTGTGAAGAGAACTCTTTCCCAATCGGCCTTTTCCAATGGATATGCTCTCTCGCAAATCCAAAAGCGCCCTTCGATGGGGCTGGAGTAAGAGCTGGGCCTCTTGGCGAGAAACGAGGCCTTAAATCATATTCTCTGAGGCGTTTTCTTATTGTCTGAGTGCTAATTTGCACCCCAATCAGCTTAAGCTGATTTTGAAGGAGCCGAGCGGTTTGCAAACCGTTGTCTCAACGAAGAAACTCTCAATGAACGTTTCTGAATGGCAGTTGTTATCTGTCTCCCTGAATCGCTGCATCATTCTGGACACATTTGTATGGAAAACCGTTCTGCAGTTCTTGTGTATGTCCACCCTTCTTCTCGCAAAACAACCCGCTTGGCCACATTCCTCTTGGGTCAAATTGCGTGTTTCGCGTTGGATAGCGATCGAGTGTAGAAAATCAAACGAAAGAAAAAACTATGATCACTAGAATGGATCGAGAACAACTGATTTTAGAATGGAGCCAATACATTCAAAATCTGATAATATCATCATCCTTTTATTCCTGCTGGGAAAAAACATCTGTATTGAAGAGAAAAGTTGAAAGTGGATAACATATGCATGCATAATTCTGATAAAAATAATTATCATTGAAAACACTTTCAGTTGTGGAATAAATTTTAGAGTTCCATAAAGTGCGTTAAATTTTTTTGCGCAGTGTATTTGAATCAAAACTCAAGTTGAACTATACAGGGTGTTTCAGAATAAGGTTCCGTAAATTCGGGATCTTAGTCCTCAGATGATTTTGATATAAAGGTCCCGTGACTTATGGATCTCTGAAGCACTGTTTCTGAGATACAGGGTGTTGAAATAAAAAAAATTTGTTTAATTCAATTTTTTTCTACATCGCACACGATCTCTATTTGCGTTTTGGCAATTTGTGAGTACGCATTAAGACACATTTTTTCAGATACGAAACGATGTTTAATTTCCACCAGCGGCGTCCGTACAGACTTCTGTCCGAACAAATTCGGTGAAACAATTGGTACGCCAATGATTTTTTTAAAATTTAAACCAAATAATTAACAGTTGGAATGATCTCTTGAGTTTTTAGCCTGCAACGAATACTTTCTGAAAAAAAAAATAAAATGCAATTTTATCTAGGAAAGTTACGGCATTGAAACACATGCTGAACTCTCATTTTACTTTTATTTCTGAGAACATGTTCGTCGCATGTGAAAAACTCAAGAGTCCATTCTTACTGTGAATTGTATGGTTATTATAAAAATAATTTAAAAATTTGTAAAAAATCAATGGCGTACAAATTTTTTCAACGAATTTGTTCGGACAGAAGTCTGTACGGACGCCACTGGTGATAATAAAACATCGTTTCGTATCGGAAAAAATGTGTCTTAATGCGTACTTAAAATGTGCCAAAACGCAAAAAGAGATCGTGTACGATGTAGAAAATAATTTCATAAAACCATTTTTTTTATTTCGACACCCTGTATCTCAGAAAAACTGCGTCAGAGATCCATAGTTCATAGGAACTTTATTTCATACATTTAAATTTCTGGGTAAACTTCATAGACTTCCGAAAAAATTCGATCAGCACAACTCAGTATATGTTTTGCACAATTTTTTCAGTCATTGAAATCCAATTTTCCGAAGAAGCTAGGCTGGCCCATTTTTTCAGATTTTGAAATATTTCGACATCCACTTGTAATTAAAAAAATTGAAAAGCTAAAGGAACCATGAATCTAGCACAATTCATCACAATGAAAACTTCTTCGAAAATCCGAAATTGTTTAGCTTGAGAATTGAATCCCCAGTATTTTTCGCATAGGTATTTCGATAGATTTTGAAATCACCGTCCACCGTCCTAAAGATATTTTATAGTGGATTTTTTTTAACATATAATTCAACGCCGGAACATTCATGAAAATTGAACTCACAATAAAAAACCAACCTCTTGCTTTTTCTTGCTTCATTCAGTATTCATTTAATGAAATTGACTCACTGACGATAAATTTGCATATTGAATCTATCATCATTTTTACTTTCACTGTTATGGAAAAACTAGGCCCCCATAGTGGACCTATTAAATTTTCAAAGCCTATTAGAAAAGATAATTCACGAGCTCATACAATATCTAATTTATATCAATTTTCACACCCTATTAATTGAAAAATTAGCATAGAGAAGAAACGTGTTTTTGGCACATTTCAATAGATAACCACAAGGCAGGAAGTTTCAATGCCCAAGAGCCAATTAATGTAAGCTTTCCTCCATATCGGAATAAATTACGTAGATTTACATAAAACTTCAACAATACGCATTTCCAACCGAAAATTAACGTCATAATAACAAGTCTTCTATGACTACGAACAGTGTAATTTTTTTCGGGCGATATTATATATAATTATACAAGCCTTCTATCACCCAGAACCATCCTATTTGTTTATAGATTATTATTTTATGTATATTTACTTTACACCGTTGTAACTATTTACCTGCGCCTATCTGTTATTATAATATCGTAATTATATTTTATGGCCTTAATTATTAACTTGAATATGAACCGTGAAGAATTTGATTCAGTTTTTGAAGGAACTGGTTTTGGTGTTCAGTGGGTTAACCTACATTCTGCCGATGGGAACATTTTTGGAATCATTTTTTTCGTTGTAATCATTTCCACTGTTGACCACAAGGTTATAGTCAAGTATGAGAAATTTAATCGAGCATGAAGTATGTAAAACACTTGGACGATATTATTCTAGATTAAACCAACATGAAAGATTTCGGGATAAAGAGATAGAAAAGAGGACAAAAACGTGAGCTGAAAAATTTTTTCAACGATGGTAAACAATGTCTTTCCAATGAACTGCTTTTTGGAGACAAAATAGAGTCGAACAAAGATTCTGAACTCGCAATGGCCTAACCTAAATGTGCAAATAAACAATCTTCAGCGAACGTAATTTTTTCAAACTATGAAATTAGAGTTTCTATTTATTTTTGAAAATTTAATTTTTGAACTGTATGATGATTGTAACCAAGAATAAACTTCATTTGAATAATGTTTGGCAAAAACATTTTCTGTTTTAGACAGAATTTCGTTTTCAATTCATTCGGAATTAGGATAGCATTATATAATTCACATAATTGAAATGAAGAAAAATATGTCTTAGCCCGAATGAAAAATCAAAAGAAAAATGGTTTTACTAACTTTATTCGAAATGGCCTATACCGATAAAACCTTCAGGATAACGTAACGTGACTTTGGCAATCTCAAATTCTTCTGTTTTGAGATAAAAACTTTTGGCCCATGAGGGGATCGAACCCGCGACCTTCGCGTTATTAGCACGACGCTCTAACCAACTGAGCTAATGGGCCAGTGTAAATGTAAAATAAGAAGGCAAACAACTGAGTTGTACTTTTAGTAAAATATTATTATTATTATTTATTGAGATCAAGAGCCAAGATCGAAATCTATAGGGCTCAAAAAATAGAAATAAAGATACATACAGTGTGACATATCTCATAAAATACAATATAAATAATAATATATTGCTAATAAATAATTCACATTTATAAACGAATTTTCAAACAATCTTTAGAATGCAAACTACTTCAATAATTCCTGATCACAGTTCTCAACACAGCAATACGAATTGAATAATATGCCAATGGGTTTCTCAACGTGAAGAATTGAATATTTTTTTTTAACCTCGGTGCTTCTGATTTCCCATTTCAGTGTTGAATTCTATGAATTGCGAATGAACTAGTGTTAATGGGAAAAACTTTCATTGTGATAAGTGACATGTACATTCCTGTAGTTTGGTTTAAAAAATTGTTTTCAAATTTCTATTCATTTAAAAAAATCATAAATGGCCCATGAGGGGATCGAAACCCGCGACCTTCGCGTTATTAGCACGACGCTCTAACCAACTGAGCTAATGGGCCAATGTAATTAATGGTTGATACCACGAATATTTGAAAACCGTAATAGGAATACACTATTATTTTATATTTTCGATGTAAAGAAACTAAGTTTACTGATTTTCCAGAAAAAATATTCAAATTTTCGACGTATACCTACATTTCTGTAAGAAATTTCTCAGTTCTCTTGTGAAATTTCAAACATTCTAAAGTCAAGATTACAAAACATTGATGGCCCATGAGGGGATCGAACCCGCGACCTTCGCGTTATTAGCACGACGCTCTAACCAACTGAGCTAATGGGCCAATGTAATTAATGGTTGATACCACGAATATTTGAAGACCACTAATAGAGTTCACCATTATTTTATATTTTCTATGTGCAGAAACGAAGTTTTCTGATTTTCCAGAAAAAAATATTCAAATTTTCGACCTATACCTACATTTTCTGAAAGAAATTTTTCAGGAATCTTGTGAAATTTCAAAAATTCTTAAGTCAAGATTACAAAATATTAATGGCCCATGAGGGGATCGAACCCGCGACCTTCGCGTTATTAGCACGACGCTCTAACCAACTGAGCTAATGGGCCAATGTAATTAATAGTTGATACCACGAATATTCGAAGACCACTAATAGAGTTCACTATTATTTTATATTTTCTATGTGCAGAAACTAAGTTTTCTGATTTTCCAGAAAAAAATATCCAAATTTTCGACGTATACCTACATTTCTGTAAGAAATTTTCTCAGTTCTCTTGTGAAATTTCAAACATTCTAAAGTCAAGATTACAAAATATTAATGGCCCATGAGGGGATCGAACCCGCGACCTTCGCGTTATTAGCACGACGCTCTAACCAACTGAGCTAATGGGCCAATGTAATTAATGGTTGATACCACGAATATTTGAAGACCACTAATAGAGTTCACTATTATTTTATATTTTCTATGTGCAGAAACTAAGTTTTCTGATTTTCCAGAAAAAAAAATTCAAAGTTTCAATAAATACCTACATTTCTGTAAGAAATTTCCCAGTTCTCTTGTGAAATTTCAAACATTCTAAAGTCAAGATTACAAAACATTGTGGCCCATGAGGGGATCGAACCCGCGACCTTCGCGTTATTAGCACGACGCTCTAACCAACTGAGCTAATGGGCCAATGTAATTAATGGTTGATACCACGAATATTTGAAAACCGCTAATAGAGTTCACTATTATTTTATATTTTCTATGTGCAGAAACTAAGTTTTCTGATTTTCCAGAAAAAAAATATTCAAATTTTCAAAGTATACCTACATTTCTGTAAGAAATTTCTCAGTTCTCTTGAGAAACTTCAAACAATCTGAAGTCAAGATTACAAAATATTGATGGCCCATGAGGGGATCGAACCCGCGACCTTCGCGTTATTAGCACGACGCTCTAACCAACTGAGCTAATGGGCCAATGTAATTAACGGTTGATACCACGAAATTTTGAAAACCACTAATAGAATCCACTATTATTTTATATTTTCTATGTGCAGAAACTAAGTTTTCTGATTTTCCAGAAAAATATATTAAAATTTTCGACGTATACCTACATTTCTGAAAGAAATTCCTCAGGTATCTTGTGAAATTTCAAAAATTCTTAAGTCAAGATTACAAAACATAAATGGCCCATGAGGGGATCGAACCCGCGACCTTCGCGTTATTAGCACGACGCTCTAACCAGCTGAGCTAATGGGCCAGTGTAAAGGTTAAATAGTTAATCTTCCGACTGAACCTATTCTTCTTATTATTTCATCGCATTCTTCCTGTCTTTCAAATCTCCTCGAAAAATGTAAAATCGCAGGTACCAAGCCTACGTCCCCATATTCCTGCTAATAAAGACACACATGCCCGCTGTTTCTAGAGACATCGTCAAACACAATACAGAAAAAAGGCGAAGCTCATAATTTCGGTTAAAATAAAGGGAAGATTTGAAATATGGCAAAACCCCGCGGTTCAGAGACAATTTAACGGCGCCTAGGGCCATAAAACCATGACTGCACAAATGTATACCTGCGTATATTTATATATTTATGTTCTACAATATGGAAATATATAATACAAGGCACGGAGATATATTCCGCTGTCTTCGCGATGTGACTTAGTGCTATACCGTGTAAATTGTGTTTCTACGTATTTTTTCGTTCGCAGGTAATTTATCTTCCTAGCAAGAACTCATCGACTCGATGAATAAAAAAGAATAATAAAAATTAGCTCCTATCGAAAAGTAGGCCTACCAGGTCTAAAAGACCTGGCTTTTCATAAGGAAGAATATGGTTGGAATGATGAACTGTTGAAAGCAGGTCATGAGTAAATCTTATTTTTCTCTTGAGCCTCGTGAAATTCGAACTATCATTCAGAGTTGTTTTCTTGAATGAGTTGTAAGAGAAGGATGAAAATATATTTGAAAAAGTTCTTCTACGATGTTTTTTCTGTTCCCGATGATCTTCCTGACTTTTGTTGAGAAACAAACTGAGAGAATGGGCTAATGTAAAAACAGTGCAGATTTGCAATGGTAGATGTTGAAGAGATTTGACAATGATTGAACTGATAAAATTTTTCGTAATTAGTGATTCAACAGGAATTGAAGAAATTTCAACGTAGGACATGTATCTAGCCTGTGTAAAGAACATAATATTGCAAGAATTCACCAAATTTTGATATCTCATTCTGAACAAATCCTGAATAAACTCAATTTGAAAAATCATTCAAGACCAATTTTCGTAAAAAAGGGGTGGATCACTTTTAAAACTTTTCTTAGAAATGAATGACTGCGAGAGATAATTCAGGTGTGAATATATTTTTTATGGAAAAAATTTATGGCCCATGAGGGGATCGAACCCGCGACCTTCGCGTTATTAGCACGACGCTCTAACCAACTGAACTAATGGGCCAGTGTAAATGTAAAATAGAAAGACAAGCAGCTGAGCTGGACTTTTAGTTATATAAAAATAATATATTGCTAATAAATAATTCACCTTTATTTACGAATTTTCAAACAATCTTCAGGATGCAAATTCAATAATTCAATAATTGGGCCAATGTAATCAATGATAATACTAGATACATTCAAGAGCTTGGATAGTTTAGGTGGATTAAGACTTACTCATCCTCAAATAATTACCAGGACCATCCATAAGAAAGAATGGTTAAGAGAGAATCTGCTACCATATTAATTTCCTACCAAAATCAAAGATTTTTTTAAATCAGGAATTTGGGTTTGTGTAAACGTAATCATGCAATGTTCCTGCAATAAAAATTGATGGAATCCGTATTGAAAAATGTCTTACCTCTTGTATCTTTAGTTATAAGAAACTTTCAAAGTTACAACTTTCTGGTGGATCTATCCTGTGGATATTTTTGGGATATTCAATGTATTTGTTTGTTCTGTTTCATAAACAGAAAAAATTTCGTGGCCCATGAGGGGATCGAACCCGCGACCTTCGCGTTATTAGCACGACGCTCTAACCAACTGAGCTAATGGGCCAATGTAACAGCACTGCAGAACTGCAGATACTCGAAGTTGCAACTAGATTCTATATTCTTATTCATCATTGATCAATCACCAGAATCATTGAATATCGACGCTCTAACCAACTGAGCGAATGGGCCCAATGTAATCAAGGTAATAATAGACACCTTCAAGAGTTTTTAGAGTCAAGATGAAATAAGACTTAATCATACTCATATAATTACCAGGACCGTCAATAAGAAAAATGATTGAAAGTGAATCTTCAACCATATTAATTTCCTACCAAAAATCATAATTTTTTTGAATCAGAAATATGGGTTTGTGTAAACGTGATCATGCAATATTCCTGCAATAAAAATTGATGGAATCCGTATTGAAAAATAATGTCTCTTATATCTTGTATCTCTAGATATAAGAAACTATCAAAGTTATAACTTTCTGTGGATATACTGTGGATATTTATGGGACAATCGATGTATTTCTTTTTTTTTCTTAAACGAAAAAATTCCGTGGCCCATGAGGGGATCGAACCCGCGACCTTCGCGTTATTAGCACGACGCTCTAACCAACTGAGCTAATGGGCCAATGTAATAGCTAAGCAGAACTGTAGATATTCGAATTTGATATAAGACATGATAAATTTATTCATCATTGATCAATCACCAGAATCATTGAACATCTCTTTATTAGTACGACGCTCTAACCAACTGAGGTATTGGTCCAGTGTAGATGAAATTGTTGAGGCAAAAATCTCAGCTAATAGTACTAATAATTGACATGAATACTATTTAGGAATTTTTCACCAATTTTCATAATGGAATATATTATATATTTATAATGATTTCGGATGAAGGCTCTTAATTCTTTTATCACTGATATTGCACAGAAAAATACGAATTAAAGGTGCAACTGGTTTTTTCATCCCAGTAGAGTTGATGTTTCCTCTAGAAATAGCTAATGGGCCAATGAGGCAGTATGAATCTTATAATTCTGTTGTGAGATGAAATAACATTGTTGGATACTAGCAGATCATAGCCTAATCTTCCACAATTTCAGTGCTGTTTGAATTCCAATTCGCCAATTGGGCAGTGTAAATGGGATAAACTTCATGTGGGAAAAGAGAGATGTACAGAGTTTTCAGCATTTTTATGGTTTGAATTTAGGTTTCAATTTCTATCCAACACTTTTGCAGAATTTTCTAGAGATATATCGATAAGAAGAAATAAATTTTTATATAAAAAAAATGACTGGCCCATGAGGGGATCGAACCCGCGACCTTCGCGTTATTAGCACGACGCTCTAACCAACTGAGCTAATGGGCCAATGTAACTACTGGCTAAAATGAACAGTATTTCAATAAAATATACTGAAATAGAATATTATTCACACTTTGAATATGACTAAACAACGTTTTTAGTGTAGATCACTGAGCTGATGATGAGGATGTAATGTTGTCGTTGCGGAACAAAATTTGGTACCCTGGGACCGTTGTGTTTAAAATACGTTTACATCTGATAGATTCTCATTCGAATAAAAAAATGTCATAAATTCCTCATGAAGACACAAGCGATCGCAGGAAGTTTCGAGCATATTGTTGATAAATAACGCGCGTTTTACAGGCGCCACGACTAATTAATCCAGATACCGAAACCGCCTCCATGGACGACTCGTCTTCCTAGAAATAATTAGGTGCGCATTTGTCAGCAGCATCCTGTGCATCATTTCCACCGATAACATTTTTAAAATGAGCGCGCGTGGCACCTTTGATGCCGAATCCGGGATGATATATGGCCGGGCGTTTGTCAGTGCCTCGGGACATCCGGGAGACGTCCAGACGCTGCAGTCAAAGGATCCTGCTAACCAGCAAACGGGGCTTTGTCGGTGTCTCCATGGATAAATATTTTGCGTCCGCGGTTTTATTAGGTGAAAGAATTAGGACAGATGAAAGGGTCTCGGGCAATCAAAGTGGGCCGATATTGCGGTAATATAAATTGATATCGGACAGTGGCGTAGAGTTTCTGCAGGAAGTCAATGAATTTTTTAAGCGGAGCAAAATAGTTTAAGGCTTTCACGACCATATATTTATAGTGATGTATAGTGGGAGGAATTATTTCGCCTAACGTTTTGCCTCGAATATTGTATTTTATTTTCGAAAAAAGTTCGAGTTTTTCTTCCTGTTGATGATATTCAATAAAAGTTTAAACCTAAAAAGTTATTTATGATATTATGACCACGTTTAGTTCATAACAGTGGATTTCGCATTTAAAAAAAAGGTGCTTTATCTCTCCCTGTTTTACCCTTCATTCAAATTAACTGTAAAAAAATAAGTTTTGCAACTCCTTGACATGCGGATAATCATTTTGTCAACATTCTTCTGAAGAGTATTGGTACAAAGCAAACAATAAGAAGCTTCAAAAATAGTTATTTATGATATGAGTGTTAAGAGAAACGTTTTATTTCGTGAGTGATAAATAAAATCACTTTTAACTCAAATACCATACAATGATTTGGATTATTTGGAGCCTTTCGGCGTGAAAAATTGTGAAATTTATCAGTGGAAAATATCGAAATAAATAAATCATTGGTTATACAACTTCCAAATACAAAAACGAAAGTCAGTCCTTTCAGTATTATTGGGAAATATGTAGGCTATTTTCATAAGTACTTTGCACTGCGCCCTTCTGTCATCAAACATGGTCGTTTTTTCCCGAAATACATGAATAATAAATGCACTGCCAATCCAGTTGGTATTGATACATTTGGGAAAATTCCATCTATTGTTACCGAATTCCTCAAACTGCCAGAACCAAAGCAATATACAGGACACTGTTTTCGAAGATCCTCCGCTTCATTGCTAGCAGAATAAGGAGCAAATATTACGGATATGGAAAACCAGGGTGGGTGAGAATCTACGATGGTAGGCGAAGGCTATATTGATTTTTCCGTTGCATCTAGCAAAGTCATTGCTGTAAAAATTCTTTCAACCTCAACACATTTTGGATCATCATCATCCAATATTGTACTTCCGGTTTCTACAAATACTGATGGTGCTGAGGATTCTAATAATGTGTTGCGAAGCTCCCTAACGTCACAGGGCATTAATGTTAGTAATTGTTCTAGTTTTACGATTGAAATTAATATTCAGAAGTAATGATTGTTAAATATTGATAATAAAAATTTGCAATTGCTGAATTCTTCTCATCTGATTTCATCATAAGAAAATGGAGTGCTAACAATATTTTTTAACACTAATGTTAAAACTATTTTCAACACGCCTGCACGTAAATAATCAATTTTAACATTGTTTGCTGTCATTAAAAGTGCCACTTTTAATGGCAGTTGTATAAAGAATAGTTTTCATAAAGATGACCAAAAATCGGCTACTTGAAAAAATCTCTAATTACTATTAGATTATTTACTCAACTCATGAAGAAACATTCCAAATTTCACTTTTATCGATCGAAGAAAGACAAACCCAACCGAGAAAATTTTTTGGACGTCACTGCCAGATGTCCGCCTAGACACCTTGATACTGGTGTTGAATACATCTTTATTATTTCGCCTGTTTGAATTATTTTAACATACATCCAGATGAGTCGTATTTGTGTTACGGGTTTAAGATATTTTTGTTTTCTATGATGCGATCGCAGCGTTGACACTTTTGTTGACTTTGGACACTTTGATCCAGACATCTCCGGAAGCCTTTGCGGCGAGGAAAAATATTTTGATACGTCTTATATGACGTAGCAGGTACCCGTGGATGTCGACTGGATTATAGGAACTTTGAACCGGATGCTGTGTAGAACAGGAAGAACTCAGCTAACTCGAGGCTTGGTAAATGATGAAAGTTCAGAGAATTCTTTAACATTGTCTATCAAGTAAAAATGTTGACTTGTACATACATTTGAAAAAAGAATATTGAGATCGAGAGAAAATCCTTTTTTGTACAACCGCCATTAAAAGTAACACTTTTAATGACAGCAAACAATGATAAATGGATTTTTAACATTAGTGTAAAAAATATTTTCGGCACTCCAATTTCTTATGATGAAAACAGATAAGAAAAATTCAGCAATTGCAAATTTTTCTTATCAATATTCAATACTCATTACTTATGAACGTTAATATATTAATCGTTAAACTAGAACAATTACTAACATTAATGTTCTGTGACGTTAGAGAGCTTCGCAACACATTATTAGAGACCTCAGCACCATCAGTATTTATAGAAACCGGAAGTACAATATTGGATGATGATTATCCAAATCTATTGAGGTTGGGAGAATTTTTTTCAGCAATGACATTTCTATATGCAATGGAATGATCAACATAGCCCTCGGCTGCCGTCGTAGACTTCCATCCACCATGTTTTTTATATCCGTAATTTTTGCTCCTGATTCTACTAGACGGAGGATCTTCGAAAACAGGTCGTTTTTGTATTTGTAAGTTGTATAACCAATGATTTATTTCTTATTTCGATATCTTCCACTGATAAATTACACAATTGTTCACGCCGACAGGCTCCAAATAATCCGAAAATAGTTGCAACCTTAACCATCAAGTATTTCTCATCTGGTGCATCCTTTATAAACTTTTCAACTTGTTCACGATTTAGAGTTTTCGATGTTTTGTGACGATATCCTTCACTTTTCTGTTTTAAATATGCTATTACCTTAAAATATTTACTAACATCCACACCATAGTTTTTTGAGTATGCTCTAGAAAATGCATCGATAGGTTAATCTTTTGACAGAAAATAGAAATTGTTCAGTAAATTGATGAATGGAAGCGCAAAAACTTGAAATGATGTGTCACCTGATTTGAGAATCTTGAAGCTGCTGCCACCCCTATTAGGGTTATGATCATACACCTCTGTTATTGCAGTCAAAACATCAAATCGTCCAAGCATTTTCTAGATCGCACTCACGAAAATATTAGTCATAGGTAATTTTTTACGTGGGCCACCCTGTATTATGTGTTATATCTTTTTGAAACGAAAAAAATTATGATTTTCTTCCTGCGTCATAATTAATTATTGTTCACATTCGAAACACAACTTCATTTGATAGTCAGAAAAGAAACCTCTTGTGGGAAAACATAGTAGATTGATGGGTTGCTATGAAAAACGGATTATATAATGTTTCAATTTCAACATCCTAGCACAAACAAAAACGGAGATAATGGTCGAAGTTCAAATCGCCCAAATTTAAATTTTGGCCTTTAACTCGGAAACAAAAGAAGATAGAGGAATGCAGTTGATGGCATTATCAGTTTTTCTAAAGAAGCCGACCAAAATGTGTCATTTATTTTCCTCTACCCCGATGGGTTGAAAAAATTGTACTTCAGGTTTCACTAATTTTTTTAATTTGATAGGTCCATGGTTGTTATGAATTTTCAGCGATTATGATAATCAATACTGAATAGAATGTAATAGTTTTGCCGATAGGGTTGTTAAAGTATTCCCTGAATTTAGTAGGAGTGGAAATTGTTCGAGAAGATATTAATTTGAGGTAGGTTCTGTTATAGATCAACAATCATTTTTCCAGTCCGCTCCTGAGCTATTTAGACATACTTAAGACGTATTTGAAAACTAATTCAGACTTCCCAAATTTTCATACATCCTGATAAATGTTTGTTGGTCACTTTTTGACATAAGGAGAGGCCCATAGAGTCTTTATGTCTGTCATTCGCTATCAGTACTCAAGCGAAATGTTCCAACAAACAGACAATGCCTTTTCTTCTTCTCTACTCCGTATTGTCTGACTTCTCATTCGTCTGCCACTCCTCAGTGCCGGCCAAAAAGCACGCCGCCCTAATTAACGAATGGCTCAGAACTGCCGCCTGTGGAACTCCCTTCCCATCCTCTAATGGCTCATAGAGGTGTCACCGTTTCCCTATTTATGACAGCATTAAACGCAATTACCTGGGCTGGCCCATAACAACCTGCCGATCGGCAATTTATTGAGCTCCCTATGACGACCATACACGATACCACTATCTATTGATGTTCCATCAACAAGAAACGCTACCAGGCTGCCTTGTTCGTCGGGCATTCTTCAACGATTTTATGTCACCATGATAACGCTACCAAATGTGGAAATATCTTCGCGATTACGCCTTTTCTGTGGTCGTCGTACCAGTTCTTGATACGTCGACGTTTAATTTTTTTTCGATTCTGATAATTTGTTGACTGTCCGTCTGAAACAGGCTGTGTGACTTGATGCATGTTTCTTATTTAGGCACGTTCAAATTTTATTTATTACAAACATAATTTTATGATCATAATCACTGAAACAATTGAAAAGAGAAAACCGTCAGAAATACAACATTAATAAACTTCTTATAGACTGATATTCTTTCAGGAGTTTGAAATTCATTGTATTCAGAAAAAAATGCAAAAATTTGAAATTGAAACATGCATTTGAAAATTAAAAGGTTTTTGCTCAATCTCAAAAGCAGTGCTCAGATATTTTTTTCAACAACTCCACTTACTTCTAAGTAAAACTATCTATTAAAAGCAGTTTTAATAGAAAATAGAAATGAAGACATCTCAAAAAAGTGAACGTTTTCGTATTTCAAAAACAAAGGTAGTTAGAAGATTTTTGTTTGTGATTTTAAAAGGTTTACGAGAAAGTGATATAGGGTCGTGAAAACCTCAGATATCTATATTCAATATCAGCTGCGATACAGTGGAGTCGCACCCAATTTGGGACACACGGTACATCTCAGTTGAAGAATTACGAGTACAATTCAAAATAAACTTTCACTTGAAGAAACAGATATCTAACCAAACACATTTTCATGTAAAATATTGCAGAGACGAGGTTGTGTTTATCACATTGTCCAAAAGTTATATCAGATCTCATGTAGAGCTAAGCTGCTAAATCTACACTCTTCATTTTCACAAGTCCTTATTTCACAAACTCTATGCCTTGGTCAAAATAAGTTGAATAATTTTATTTTCTCTATTTCAGTATCGTAATGAGTTCATTACAGTACTAAAAGTGGTGCTGTAATGAAACTCATTACAGCATTGTTTTCAGTTATATTTTTCGTTTTGTGGTTGTCAGTACTGACCTCCGATCCACTCAATTTTCGAATCAAATTCCGCAATTTGTCAAATTTCGTTAATGACACCAACTGTCAACATACAATACAAAAGTCACTAACCTGAATTTTTATTTGAATTTCGAGAGTTTTTCACAAAACTTCACTGAAATAGAGAAAATATCTTCTAATACTCGTTGCAGAAGGCAATTCCAACACTCATGCTATCTAAAACTCGCTCCTTCGTCGCTCGTTTTCGAATTTCGCATTCGTGTTGGAATAGGAGCTCATTCTGCAACTTGTTTTAGAATATACTATTATATATAACTGCAGCCTAAAACACAAGTGAGATGCAATAAATGAATAATACATCGAAATCTAGTGAGTGACGAATTCTTAAACATAATTGATCGATGATACATTGTTCTGCATACAAATGTGCATTTTCATCCAAGATTTATCTCTTTTTTTTCATAGATTTTTTTCTCCTAAACAGCAAAAAAATTGTAGCTTCTATTAAATGAATATATTGTTCATACTGATGTTCAATTATATTACAATCATACATATTTTTATGATCTGTTAGGTCTTGAACTAATTTCAACCTTCTCTTGCTTTTCATAAAATATGGATAATGACGAATGTAATGTGTTCTGTACATTTCTTCGTTATGGAAAGCAAAAAAAAAACAGCAGGGACAAAACTAAACACTAAATTTTACCTTCATAATCAGCAGAATTGTCAAGATATTTTGTAGTAAGTACAACCTAGTACAGTACAGTAGCAGAACTAAAATATGCTTGCAAATTCCAGACAATCTTGCTTTGTATGTGTATATAATCTTGTCAAACTTCACACCATCATTCTTTAGACATCGTTTCCTCAATTTGATATGGTTGTCCTTGTAGAATTCCAATGTTTTGTAATAATTTTTTCCAACATAGGATCAAATGATTGCATTGCAACAGCTGCTCACTCTCTACAAATCATCTATGAGGTGTTGCTTGTAAATATTTAGGAACGTTTGCGAAATGTTCTGAAAACATTCGAAATTGAATTGTGCCCACCTCAATAATTTTCCTAAAAACTAACAAAAGCACAGTATTTCCTACACTTACATACAATATAACCCAGAGGATCCACAATTAAGCAAGCAACTTCTATTATTGATAGTCAGTTAACATTACAACTAAAAAATTCCATAAATACGAATAGAAAGCAGCGTCACCATCGGTGATTATTTTGTTAAATATAATAATTCTTAATTCTATTGGACGTCTGAGAGCATAGATGGCGCTCACTTAACAGAGTTCGTATTGTTTTTAATATTCCTTCTCTACTCTTTTAACCAATGGTGATTTTGGTGTCTTATTGGGACAAACGACATCTAATCAATGACCTATTTCTGATAGATATTCGAAATTTGATTTTAATGACGCCATCTGGTTATACAGGTCCATTCCCTGTATTTTTGGAGACAGCATATATGTTTGAGTATCTATAGGAAACTAGCAGATGCTACTTTGGAACGTATTGAATCTAAGGTGAAAAAGAAGTGGATTTCTAAGTGCATAAAAAACTTTTAAATCATTCCAGAACCTGATTACACCTGATTATAGTTCTGTCAATTTGTAATGAGAGGTATCTTCAGCTATGAGGACACCTTATTGGTCATATAATCCTTATCCAAGACAGTGATATTAATATATCTCGAACCATCTTATTAACATACCTATTACTGAAGGCTACCGGTTATTCTTCCCGCTGTTGGTAGTAAAATTACAAGAAGCCGATAACGCTAATGCGAACAACTGTTCCAGCTGTTGCCCGGGGCCTCTCGCACATATTTCCAACAGTTATTGATTGCCATAAAACCAAACTTAATGGCTTACATTCGATAGTCTTAATTACCTACTTTGCTAATTCTATTAGCGAATTATTCAGTTAAAAGTAAAATCGTGTAAGCTTCTTATTGGTATGGCAAGTTTAACGGGGCCCTGTTTAATACGAGATGGCTGTTAGGTTCTCGCTGAGACGTCTTTCTTGCTGTTTACGCCATATTTTTATGGTTGTTCTCGCAACAGCTATTGGCGAACAGAGTGTTCGGCTAGTTGCTCTCTTACGAGAGCTGTGTCAATTTCAGAAATTGCAAAGTTGCAGGTTCTGTGTCATGCGGGATCCAGATTGTTATTGGAGTCGATTATTGCAGGCAGAAGTGGATGTTGAATAGCTGTGAGGCTGCATAAGACTAAAAACTGCTAGACGAGCCTTTTACAGTCTTGTGTGATTGAGGGGAAATATCAGAGATGTCTTTTGAACCCATATCGAAAGAGTGATTGGTTAACATTTGGGAGAGCTTGTTAAATTTCACAGCAAAAAAATATTAAAATTTCTTTGTATTCAACAGGACCAGTACAAGATACCTGCATTCATTAAGTCAAGAAAAAATGTTAAACAAATTCAAAAATGAAAGAATAGATACTGAAGTTTCTAAATTTCGACTCAGAAAAATGAATGGACTGTATATTCGTATGACAGTACAAGAGCCTTACGATTTATTGCGCGTAACGTTTCGCTAATTCTGCGATGGGCAACTTCAGAAGTCTAAGATCTGGTCATTTGACCAATTAATTTTCAAACAATAGAAAGTACCGTTTCCGCAGATTTGAATATCATGAATGATTATTTTTGAAGGGGCGTTTGTACCTGAATGAAAATAAAATCAAGGTGTTTTCATGTGAATAATCATCAGAAATTTAGAAAATTGAGTGTCACTTCCGGTTCTTCTCCCTCAAAAAACTATTTCAATCCTAGATACCTGGGAATCAAACTTGATTCCTCTTCAAACTTCAATGCTCATTTGAATAATCTGCTTTTGGAGCTTAAAATTCGAAACAATGATCTTCAAAATCTAGCTGGTTCCTCATGGGTAGCTGATGCAACAATACTTCGTTCGGCTGCGCTAGCTTTGGTTTCTTCTGCTGCTGAATATTGTTGTCCTGTCTGGTTGAATAGTCTTCATGTAACAAATATTGATGCCAAACTAAATTTTCTATGAGGTTTATTACTGTTCTATCAAATTTACACCTACTCCTTGGTTACCAGTCCTATCAAATATTGTCCCTTCCCATATTCGCAGAGAGACAATAGCTTTGAATTTTTGGAACAAATTTAATTTCTTTCAAAATTCATTTCCCATACTCGCCTATATTCAAGATAATAAGGTCCCCAGATTGAAGTCGCGTAAACCTTTTTGGTCAAATTTTCTAATTGATATGAATAGAAGCGACAAAAAAAGTTGGCAATCTGAATGGAATGTATGCAATTTTTTCAATAAAGATCTTATTACTGATCCTTCCATCAGAGTTCCTGACGTTGACCTTCCCAGGAGAATATGGTCTGTTCTAAATAGTATTAGAACAGGCCATGGTCGATGCAACAGCATGCTCTTCCGATGGAATTCGGTTGAGAGCTCTAGTTGTGAGTGTGGGGAAAATGAGGAGACTATAAAACATCTCATATATAGTTGTCCCATTTATAAATTTCAAGATGGTTTCGAGGCTATACATAAAGTAATAAATGCATTTCTGAAATGGGTGGTCAATTCCAAAATAATTTCATTTATTCTAAATAATTGGTTTCTTTTCTTTATGTCTTTTTTTCTTTTCAGATTAAGAGGCGTTTTGTAAAGAATCGTTTATCTGAGTCCATAGACGAATAACATGAAGATGTTCTGTTATTACGCTGATATCTCAATATTCTTCTGTTATTTAATAATTTTAGTGAATCTTTTTTTCACGGGCGAGGTAAGGGTTTTTTTCAGCTGATGTTTTTTCCCTCATTTTAACATACTGCAGACCTGTATGGTTTTCTGTGTTGAACCAACTTCAGCTAGGTACCTCCTTGTTTCACTAAGTATAGTATTATTCTAGCTCTCTGAATCAAAAGAATACATTCATATATCTTCAAATGATCTTAGCAAATCCAAAAACTGGTAACAATTCGCTATGAAATTGAGAAACGCCAAAAAGTTATAGCTCATATTCGTTTTAGTGGTAACTGCTAAGGATCTTATTGGTTAGTCGCCGTACGATTTTCACTTCACAAATGTCACCGTATTATCAAATGTCACCGTGCTTTCTGTTCACGGTAATGTAAATCGCACACTTTTACTGTGCACAGTGCCTAAAATTACAGAATTTGTCAATTTTTCGAGTGAGAAGTCAACTTTAACTGTATTAGAGCAATATCGCGAAACCACCAATCAACCAATAAACGTACAAAACATCCTCAATGGCCAACCATTTTGTGAAACGAAGTTGACATCTGTAGGCGTTTTGTGATTCTTGGGGCAGAATGAACTTATTTGACAAATATTTTGAAAAATTGGTGTTTGCAAATATCTCAAAAAATATCAAATTCAGGGCATTTTTCTAATGTGGAAAGTGAACATGTCATTTTCGACATTTCTCAGGTAAGAAGCTAGCTTTGGTAGCATTAGATAAATACCTGTGAACAACCACCAATATACCTAAAAAAAAAGTTTAAAATCATCTCCTCTCGAACTTTGTTTATTTCCACGTATGTTGAGCAACTAGGTTGACATCTGTCTACTAACAAGAGCCTATAGATAAAAATGTTGCCGCCATAAATCACACCATGAACACTCTACGTTCACTTAACACAACGCAGCCATAAATCCAAACATCTTCTCGCCTAATTGGCAACCCCCTCAAGCTCGACGCGTCTGTCAAACATGGTCCAGAATTCCACTTCATCCCGAGCTGGATGCATCCAGATTTAGAACGACGGCGAAAAAACTGTTCCGTTCTTTCAGTCATACGCAATTATTTTAGCTATTTGCTTTTGAGCCAAAAATAAATCTCTCGGAGCGGCCCGAGCGGTAAAAACAAACATCTGTTTTATTAAGCACTCTCACGTGTAAATAATTTGTCGCATTTTTTAACGCCACCTATCTCATTTGGTTAAGTAGCAAGGCTGGGTGAGGAGCATTAGAAACCAGTAACTATCGTGTTGCTCAGCGGTGAAAAATGGTTTTTATTGTGAGGCGTAGGCTGGGCTCTCGCGAGATTAATGGACATTCTTGAGATAACGCGTAAATGATAGGAATTAGCAGTGCTAGACGCGATGGTATTATGTTCTATTCGATTATTCTTACCTGAGGCTCGTTACGTGGGCAATTCGTGTTGCATAGAGCTGTTTTCACCAGGTTATCCCACAGTATTACAGGACAGGCCAATCATATTCGTCTACTTCTTGCTCTTTTAATATAAATGACCTGAAATCCATGAATATGGGTCATGAGTATTTGGATTTATGTTTTTACTGTTCCTCTATTTATCGACTAAATATACAGGGTGATCTACGGTCGATCCTACGTTAGACGTTTACGAAGAACGGAAAGCAAGAATTCATAGAAAATTTGGTTTCTCAGACAAGAACTGATGCTCTATGGATCATGGATCTAAAATATTTCCAATGCTGTCGTGTTGCCGCTTATGTCAAAAAGTAGTAACTACTTTGTTATTTCAAATGGCACACCGTCTATGTTATTGCACTTTTCTATTCATCGTAGCAACACGATTATTTTCTCATACACACCTTACATAGCTTTGGTAAAACATTCATAACTTCTATACTATACAGGGTGGCCATTTGAAAACGAAACAGACGAGATTACAGACGAAATAAATTTTTTCGATAGAAATGCTCGGACTGGTCGATTTCTGTTTCGAGGGGGACAACTTAAGATGTAGGTTACGGACGCATAGCGCTTCAACCCTTGCTACCACAACCCTCACCCACAATTTTTGAATAGGGGTGAGTGATACCTCATTTGAAAGGTATTTTTATACTGATTTCAGCACAGTAATTGTTTTTTCGTTTTATGCATTAGTTCTCGAAATATTCTTGACTAAGCAATTGAAAATGGAGTGGTGTTTTCATGGCACTTGTAGTGTTTTTTTGTGAAAAACCTTTCAAATGAGGTATCACTCACCCCATCTTCCCTATTCAAAAATTAGGGGTGAGGGTTGAAGTAGCAAGGGTTGAAGCGCTATGCGTCCGTAACCTACATCTTAAGTTGTCCTCCTCGAAACAGAAATCGACCTGTCCGAGCATTTCTATCGAAAAAATTTATTTCGTCTGTAATCTCGTCTGTTTCGTTTTCAAATGGCCACCCTGTAAATCTCAGGAAGCTGAAATTTCGTGTTTAGAATGCTTAGATTCTATGCATCATGCAGGTTATTCAAAATTCGATGGTTACTCGAGACATACAAAAACAGTTGAAAGAACATTTTTTCAAATGAAACGCCCTGTATATTTCAAGAATTACTTAAAGAAAATGAATTTCCTATCAAATGAAATTTGAACCTTCATTGAACCTTGAGTGAACAAATTAATCAAAATTTCATTCGAATAGGTATTTCTTTCCATTTCACTTATTATTTTTCTCATACTATAAAGAATGAGCTAATGTATGATTATCAACAAACTAATTGTCAAATCTGCAAAATGTCGATTTTCATCATGTTATGATATTTCATTGCTATCTACGATAAATACCCGTTTATAAAACGTTTCGAGATGTACGTACATCAGAGATTAAAATTTTTTTTGGCTAGAACCACCGAATTGTTCGAAGAATGAACATTATTAGAATTAATTTATTATTTGGTAGTGTTAAGCTCATGATCATTATCTGCAAATCATAGCAATCCACTGAAGTTACTATGTGTGAACCGCTCATTTTTAGCTGTTTTGGTTAGCAGTTTCAGGAGGTTCGCAACAATAAAACGTGAGCAACTATAAAATTTCATTTCAACGCAGAATCTTACAATCTAGGTATGGGATATAATATATCCTTCGAAAGGAAATTCAATTCTGTTTCAGTAATTCTCCAAATATACATGGCATTCCATTTAAAAAATGCACTTTCAACAGTTTTTGTATGTCTCCAAAAACCATCGAATTTTGAATGACTTTGTATAATGAGAAGCGTATTTCGTAACACGTTAATGATGCATAGGATCTTGGCATTCTGCATACGAAATTTCAGCTCCCTAACATTTATAGTATGGAAGTTTGTCCAAAGCTGCTTTGAACAAAAAAAGAGGAAATTATTCGACTACTCAAAAATCGCTGATGATAAGTAAGAGAACGTGATACCAAAATAATCGTGACACTACGATGAACAGAAGAGTGCAATAATATACAGGGAGTGCCGTTTGAAATAACAAAGTAGTAACTACTTTTTGACATAAGCGGCAACACCGCAGCACTGAAAATATTTCAGACCGATAGAGCATCAGTTCTTGCCTGAGAAACCAAATTTTCAATGAATTCTTGCTTTCCGTTGTCCGTAAACGTCTAACGTACCATCGACCGTGGATCACCCTGTATATTATGATAGGTATACAGGGAATATTGTGAACACAATTTCTTGACTTTTGTTTCTCATTCAAAGGTTTATTTTTGTTATCATATTTCTTATATCATTTTGTATTTAATTTTTTTCAGAAAGTCTACCAGAATAAGTCCTTGATTATATCATTACGATTTTGTTTCGAAATTTTTCTCCAAATTTGATTTAGTTTTTCTATGAAATTTGCTGGGTATTGATTATCCTCAAGAAAATTTGAACGAAGTTGAATTCATCGTTTCTTATTTCGGTTGTAGGTGATAATGAATCTCTTTATAAGAGAGAATGTTTTTATAATACCTGTTCTAAAACTCATTTGATATTAAGAAATTCAGATATCGTTTCGTGTGTGTCACTTGTTTCGGAACAAGTTCATGTATTCTACCACAATATTAGAGAATAGCCGCTTCTCGATTATTTCATTTCCTCTGGCAAAATTATTATCATCCTTTTACTTTACTTCGTCTGTCCCGTGATTGAAAGGTCTATGATTAATACTCTTCATCCTCCCGGCCATCCTTCATATTTCTTCAGTCGGCCGACCGAACCGTCGTCAGACATTTCCAAGAAGTCCATCCGAAAGAAAAAAGCAAGCAGAAGTCTCCCACAGTTACATATGTATCTGCTGCTTCTGTCCCGTCAACAATTTATGATCGACCCGGTATATCTCTCCTTCGCTGCTCTTCTGTGGGCCGCATAATCAAATTCTGTGACATCAATTAGGGCTCAGCGACCAGCATACATCACTGGCCGACTTATAAATGTTTCATGGACTCGAAAAACGATGTCTTGTGATGATGTTGTCATCGGCTGTCAGGCCGAACCGATTTAACCCTATAAGGCTGCGACCTACCGGTATAATGAAGATACCAACTTTCTTATATATCAATCTATATGTAGAATTTATGGGGTCGGTTTTTCAGCGGCGCCCCCGCTTGTGGCTAATTGATTCTCATCGTCTACAGACAGAGATAGAGCAGAGGCTTTCCGAGGAAAAAATTATAAGGCAGCTCTGGAATTAATGAGATCTATTCCGAATGGATTGCAGGAGAACAACAAAAGAATCGATTATCGTCGGATGCAGATTTGCGATGCTATGAAGGCATACAGATTCTTAATAATCGTGAAAATACTGATTCGACTGTGGAAGATGATCAGATGGTCGAAGACCATCTGGAGTTCAGGGTAATCTTCCTTTGAATCAGTCAATCTCTACCGAAAAATTTTTGTACTGTTTTGAAGTTGAATTAGGGGTGAAATTTCAACCGACAAAACCCATTAAGTTTTAGGAGTAGGTATTCAAAGAAAATTGCGTAGAAGTAATTCAAACAATCCTACTTACGTAAGTATGTGAATATATGTATGTTTGTTACTCATTCACGTAAAAACTATCGAATGGATTCCTATGAAACCTTCACATCAAAATACTTTATCTATCACAATAACCCATAGGGTACAATTCATCAATTATCAAATGGGTCGAAAAAATTCCTGCTTCTCGGTAAATATTAATTACTGAAATACAATTCTCAGTAATCATAGTGAAATTTTGTATCAACAAGAACTTAGAGAAAAACCCAGCAGAAAAAACCCTTGATACGGGTGTTTGAAAAAGAATAACTTAAAATATTTCATTTCGAAGGATCTTGAAGGACATCTACACGATCTAGAAGGACATCTTCTGGTCATTCTTCCATAAACAGAACAAAAAAAGATTCATCAAGAATATACCCGAAATTCTTGATCTGAAATAAAAAAAAGGGCAGAAAGAATCAAAGAGTTTCAGTTAATTCAATTGTTTTCAAGCAACTATTTCACGAATGAATTCGTAACTTCATATATAGGCTGGAACTCACCTTGAAATTCATAAATGGTACAAATAATTATAAGATATATATTATATTCTTTTGATTCAGATAGCTGAAATAATAAAATACATATTGAAACAAAAAGGTACCTAGCTGAGGTTGGTGCAACACAGGAGAACCATACAGGTCTGCAGTATGATTAAATGAGGAATAAAAAAAAAATTACGAAAAATATTAAATATCAGTGAAATCTTGACAGACATCAGCGTGATCTGAGAGAACATCTTCATGTTATCCGTCTATCGACTCAGATATACAGATTCTTCACAAAACGACTCGCAATCCTCAATCTGAAATGAAAAGAGACAAAAGCAGGAAAGAAACCAATTATATAGAATAAATTAACTTATTTTAAAATTAACCTACTATTTCAGAAATGCATTTGTTACTTCATGTGTAGCCTTAAACTATCTTGAAATTGGGACAACTATTTATAAGATGTTCTAAAGTCTCCTCATTTTCCCACACTCACAACTAGGGCTCTCAACCTAATTTCATCGAAAGAGCATGCTGTTACATCGTCCATGGTCTGTTCTAATACGATTTAGAACAGACCATATTCTACTGGGAAGGTCAAAACCAGGAATTCTGATGGAAGGATCAGTATTAAGATCTTTATTGAAAAAATTGCATAGATTCCATTCAGATTGCCAAATTTCTTTGTCGCCTCCATTCATATCAATTAGAACATTTGACCAAAAACGTTCCCGGGACTTCAATCTGGGGGACCTTATTATCTGGAATATAGGTGAGTATGGGAAATGAATTTGGAAAAGAAATAAATTTGTTCCAAAAATCCAAAGCTGTTGTCTCTCTGCGAATATGGGGAGGGACAATATTTGAGAGGACTGGTAGATTTGATAGTACCAGTACTAATCCTCATAGAAAAATTTAGTTGTGCATCAATTTTTTTTACATGAACACTTCAACCAAACAGTGCAACAATATTCAGCAGCAGAAAAAACCAAAGCCAGTGCTGCCGTACGAAGTATTGTTGCATTATCGCCCCATGAGGAACCAGCTTGTTTTTGAAGAATATTGTTCCGAGTTTTATTCTTCAAACTCAAATCATCTAAATGGGCATTGAAATTTAGAGAGAAATCAAGTTTGATTCCCAGATATCTAGCATTGAAATTACGTTTTAAGGGAGAAGAACCCAAAGTGACACTTAATTTCCTTTATTTCTGATGACTATTCCCACGAAAACACGAATCTTCGGTTTTATTTTCATTCAGGCACAAACGCCACTTCAAAAAATAATCTTTCATGATATCCAAATCTGCGAAAGCGAACTTTCTATTGTTTGCAAATTAATTGATCAACCTCTGAAGTTGCCTGTCACAGAATTAGCGAAACGTTACGAGAAATAATTCTTGATAGACCAAGTAAGGCCTTTGTACTGTCATATGAGTATACAGTCAATTCGCCTTTCTCAGTCGAAATTGAAAAATTTCAGTATTCTTGCATTTTCCATTTTTATTACACTTTTTTCTTTACTTAATTCATGCAGATTTCATAGGTATCTTGTACTGGTTCTCTTGATGTACAGAGGTCAATTGTTTTATTAAATGAACACTGTTCAACCAAACAATGTTAAGCAGGCGAATTATTGTGTCATCGCCCTAAATGAGCATTGAAATTTAGTGAGTAATGGAGTTTGACTCTGGGATATCTAGGAATGAAATAATTTTTCAAAGAGAAAGAACTGAAAGCGATCCTCAAATATCAAAATTTCATGTGCAAATCAGGTATCACCAATGTCGCCAACCCTGTGCAATACAACCAAGCCTGAAACAAAGGTTTACCCCATTAACATTCCCTCAAGTGCCTCCACTGGAAGAGATCCTAATTAGAGATGTGATTCCCAACTCCCATCTAGCACAACAGCGATTGTGATGCAAAACAACGGCTTCCGATATGAGTGTAACGCACAACGCCCAGGTTCGCCAACAAAGCTAGACACTGTCGCCACCTTAATGAGAATCCTCTCATATGGTAATGGCTGATGAAAGTTTAATTTCAAGTCGCTTGCGGCCCCGTAATTAGAACCAGCAAACACCAGGACTCAGTCAGGACGAGGAGGTCCTTTGTTCGGATCCGCGTCCTTGCTAATTATACCACAGGAGTGTGGAACATAAGCGACAAGATTAACTCTATTAGGCGATCTAACTCGCGCAATTTGCATCCACTCCCAGCGAACACGTCACCTCGCCATCTAGCCGGTTGGAACAGGTTTCGATATTGCCTCTTAAGACGTCCGATGGCGTTATCACGTGGTAATTGCGTTGTGTTTGGAGGTTGTTCTCGGCGTTTGGTGAGGTTAGAAGATGGTAATATCAAGAAATGTAGAATCGTTGTGATATACACTTGACATTTTCAAGTTTGTTCGGTTTGAGGTTAAGAAGTTAATATGCACATTCATTGCACGAATAAATTGCTCCATGAAAGTTAAGAAAGTTTACATTCCCTTCTCTTCATAGCCTGATAAGACGAAAATTTGATGATGAATCATCGACTCCTAACTAATTAGGATTTCTCGCCTCTTTCCTGGTAAAAATCCGGACAAGATCAGAGTCGATGATTGATCATCCATGTCTTTCGGAACTGTTTGATTCGAGTGATTCGGCTGGTGTCGCATAGCGGAAAAATGGTATTTGGTATGAGCGAGCCATAATGCGATGCTGATTACTATTATTCGTGTTTAACAATTTTCTCTATGTAATAGATTGTTATTCTTTATTATTTTTACATATATGTATTGCCTTTATTTGAGGTGTTCATCATATGTATACAATAAATATAACTATTATTATAAAACTTCAGCACACCCCTAGGTAAACCACAATTTTAGCTAAGATTGTGAGAACATATGTTTCACAATTGTACTGCACATGTGCTGCAGCATTATAACCATTTTGTCAGGAAAATAGGTAATTTTTAGGAGAAAGAGAGGAAACATTTTGTCTGGTCGATATTGTTATTAAGATAGCCAGTAAAAATCTTTTGGGTTTTGAAAAATTTATAACCGATGTAAGCTAGTTCAGTGAACACATACGTTATTTAATATAAAGGTTCTAAAGAATACTGACCACTTACCACATATTGAATTGATATCAGAGCTCTGCAAAATGGACGTCATACAGAGATTTTCAATGAATACGTGTGTTGGCCTAGCACTTCTGGATTTAGAAAAAACTTTTTCTCTATTTCAGAATCGTAATGAGTTCATTACATTACTAAAAGTGGTGCTGTAATGAAACTCATTACAGCATTGTTTTCAGTTATATTTTTCTTTTTGTGGTAGTCAGTACTGACCACAGATTCTTTCAATTTTCAAACCAAATCAATTCAAATTCCGTAATCAGTCAAAGTTCGTCACACCAACTGCCAAGATACAATACAAAAGTCACTAATCTGAATTTTTATTCGAATTTCGAGAGGATTTCACAAAACTTGACTGAAATAGATAAAATATCGTCTAATACTCGATGCAGAAAGTAATTCCAACACTCATGCTTTCGAAAACAAGGAATAGGAGCTCATTCTGCAAGTTTGTTTGGAATATACCATTGTCGTGCTGAATTGTGCTAGGTACCTATGTGTTGCTTTTTTTTTCATGCGATACTCGGGATATTACACGAACCGAAAAAATAGGCCAGACCAGCACTTTTCGAAAAATTGTGCTACATTCGTACTGAGTTGTACTGTTCGAAATTTTCCGAAAATTTGTCTAAATTATCGAAATTGAAATAAATATCCCAACACTTTCGTTTTTTCTTTTCACAAATGAGTGGAAAAATTGTGGTGTGATTTTCACGAAAGTTCTTCAGAGTTTTTGAAAAATTTACGAAAATTAAAGGAAAAAAAGACCTAGATTTTCCTCCATTTTCCAAAAAAAATATTTTTTTCATTTTGTCAACTCATAATTTTCCGAAGATATTAACGGGAGAAAAAAACAAAAATCAGTTGATTGTAGAAAACAATCAACAAACCTGGCAACAGTGTGTGTGAAGGTCTTATAGCACATTTGGATTTTCGAGAAAATTTCCGCTTTGCTGCATTGTGTTCTTTGAATTTTTTTATTCTATACGATTCTCGAGATGTTTTAAAAATTTAACTCATTTTTGTGAATGAAGTGAAACGTACAACCTATTGATTTTCTTTTTCATTTTCATAAATTTTCGAAAAATCTGAAATTTTTTTCAATTTCTAATCTTCGAGAAATTAAACAGACTCAAGAATGTCAACAAAAAACCTCAGATATGATACACAATATCATTGAAAAAGTCTTCGGGGCTTCAGATTCTTCGGAGATGCATGTTTTGTCATAATATTCGTTTTTATGCTCTTATTTATCTTAGTTTATATTATAAACATCGATTTTTTCTTGAGAATCTCTTATATTTCAAAAAAATCATCCCTATAAAGTCTGCGTCAGTTTAAATTTGAAGACAGACGTTTTTTGAAATTAAAACAACGCTTAATTTATTAAATGTAACTAATTTCTTTGCAGGAAGTCTCTGATAACCGTGTTCATCTTTATTATCATTCCAGTTTGCTCCGTATTACCCGAAATAATATTTTAAATTCTTTCAACATTGAGATAAAAGGAATGCCAACATATTACATTCAGTTTTCCATGAACCACCTCCATAAGATCTTCCTTATTTGGAGTCCCCATCCACAAATCAAGAACGAATACCATAAACTCTGAATATAGAAAACCCTTCCGCTGGTGGTCTCAGCCAAGATCCATGGAATGGCCAGCGATTCATTCTATTGTAGACGCAGCATACCTACTCTTGTTGATGCTCTGGACCCCACCGAACAGCGTTATTTGGTTTACGAACTCGATTCGGACGATACCATATATATTTAACCAGGAATATGTGCATATTTAGTACGTGAAATGATGATAATTATAACTTTGATCATAAGAAATCATGCTGGTGAAACTATACTTGTTCCAATGAATGAACGCATTGAATTTTTATTTTCTTGATAAAATAGTTTTACCATTTTTTCAGAATTACCTAATAGCAGATAAGATTGGGTGTCCTTTCAAAAGGACAATAGCAAATGGAATATACCGACGAAATCCCCATATTCTATTTCATTCGATAAAGAGTTAATTATTCCTTATTATTTTTTATGAAACAATCATATGAAGTGCTTCAGATATTAATGATTGAAATATATTTTGGGAATATTCTACTTCTTTCTGAAACTTTTCTAGGAATTTCTTCGCCATTCTATGAAACACACTCAAGTAGACATTTTTTTATAAATAATGGAGAAGCTCCTGCATAAACTTTTACATTGATTCGTCAGAGGCAAATACTTTGAGAAAATTGTTACTTAACAATGAAACAAAAAGTAAAACTTCCGCAGTTTATATCCGACTTCAACAGACAAATTTTTAAAATTGGTAAGAGTGCATTCAAATTTTTTTGACCAAAGGCTGTGTCGGCTATTCAACTATTCTGGTAGATATCCTTGTTTTTCATTCTTGTGTAACTTTCGGTTTTTCTCCCTTAAAACATAATTTCAATCCTAGATACCTGGGAATCAAACTTGATTTCTCTCTAAATTTCAACGCCCATTTAGATCGGAAAAATATTCTCTAGAAACTAGCTGGTTCCTCATGGGGCGCTGATACAACAAATACTTCGTACGGCAGCTTTTGCTTTGGTTTTTTCTGCTGCTGACTGCCCAACTAAATTTTTCTATGAGGATTATTACTCGTAGGTACTATTAAGTCTACACCTACTTCTTGGTGACTAGTCCTCTCAAATATTGTCCCTCCCCATATTGAATTTTTGGAACAAATTAAATTCCTTTCCAAATTCATTTCCCATACTCACCTATATTGCAGATAATAAGGTCCCCAGATTGAAGTCGCGTAAACCTTTTTGGTCGAATTTCTGATTGATATGAATAGAAGCGACAAAGAAATTTGGCAATCTGAATGGAATGTATCCAATTTTTTCAATAAAAATCTTATTTCTGATCCTTCCATCAGAGTTCCTGGTTTTGAACTTCCCAAGAGAATATGGTCTGTTCTAAATTGCATTAGAACAGGCCATGGACGATGCAACAGCATGTATTTGTAGATGTTTTTTCTGAATATTATCCTGTTTCCCGACTCCAAATTTTTTTCTTTAATTTTTCTTCTGCCCAAAGTCCATTGTCAATAAAAATTAGAATTGCTTCACCTGAATCCTTATCAGTGAGGCAGAAAAAATGTTTTCCCACCTCTAACAACTGAGCGATTCTGGTTTTTCAATATGGTACTTCCGCTTTCCAGTTGTTATGATGATAGTACTGCGGATTATAGAACCCTGTTGCCAAGCTCTCTGACGTCGTTAATGTTGATAAGTAATAATTTTAACAGCAATTGTACGAAAAAATAATTATTGAAATAAAAAACCCAGAAAACGAAATTATTTCATTTTCTATGAAGATGATGTACTTTTACTAATAAAAATATTCACCAACAGAAAAATAAAATTTATGGTCATATGATTCAAAACTCAATGCAATATGCAATATAAAAAATCCCTTTGTCAATTCACGGACTCATGAACTTGAAGTTTAAGTGTCAAAATACAAAAGGCAATCAACACAAACAAAACAAATTTCATATCTAAGTTAAAACTCAATCTATACAAATTGGCCTTAATGCGGCTCTGCCTAGGGCGAGAAATATACTTACGCCGGCCCTGATCAAACTCACCTTGGTCCATGACAGAAAGATGTCGAAGTCCATTGGGAAAATTAGCTCTCTCGAGTGCCGATCAAACCAAATAATTAAAAACCATTCCCCCTGATTAATGAGCTTACCTGACAATAAACATGTCCCATTTGGAGGCACTAAATAAGAAATATTGCTGAATAAATGAAACGATCTCGTATAATAATGAACGATTTATTTTATTGCAACACACGTCTGAGTATCGAACGAAACAATAGGGAAAAGGTACAATGTTCCAGCTGTTTGATATGTTGGTGAACGAAAAACAAAATTTTGACGATCAGACCTGCTATATGTGTGAAATTTGATACAACCATCCATTAATTCCTCTGTCATACGCTTATACTAAACCGAATCAATATACTCTTCTAATTTACAAACAAATAAATAATATTTCTATAACTCAAAAAACTTTACATTATTCGAAACATAGTCTCTTTTGGAATTTCGACTTAAACACCGATCCAATCTCACCAAGTTCGTATAAGCTTACAACAACTCATATATTAGCTTATTAGTACATATTTATATAATAACAAATATCTGTTTACAATAATAGACTAAATACATACATATAGATACAATATTTCGAAATGTTGCACTGGCGCACTCCATTTTTTCTGTACAAGAAACCTGACGTCTCTAATCGTCGAACTTAAGGAACCGAAGGATATATCACATTAACTGTACAGCACAGCACACTACAGGTATTAGAGGCTCGAAGAATTATTGTCCGTATTGGTCAGGATATAAGAGGTAGATCAGGGCCACAAGGTGGCCGGAAGTGTTGAGGATCAAGCTTTGTTCAAGGCCATGGGTTTGTGTGGCGTTTCGGACCCAGAGGATATTGAGGATGCTGGGGACATCCTTGAACTTGTGGTGAGACCTAGAGGAAGGCCGCTGGAGGTGCTTGAAGACGTAGCAGCCGCTAAGTTGGCTTTGGTTAACACTGAGCTTAAGGAGGAAGGTACAGGTGCGGTGGAATTCGCTGCCGCTATACTCCTGGAGTAGTTTTCCAAGAGAGAAACATCAGAGGAGCTTCCAGTGGCGTTTGAGAGATGCTGGGCGGTTGGTCCATACAAACTCCGGTAAAACTCGTGTGGTCTTGCGTAGGGACTGGTGTGGAGGCCTGGGGGAGGTAATCGACCAGTCATTGGAGCCATTAACCGGCTGGTGGAGTAAATATTAGAGGCTGTAGAGGTCGGGGAGCTGTCCCCTTCTTTACTAGCCATGTCGGCCAAAGACCATATCCTTGGTTTGGTCACTGATACGGATATTTGAGGGGGTGAAGATGTTCTTGGTGGTAGGAAAGCAGGGTGATGAGGTCTGTCATAACATTCTGGACTGTCTGGCTCGCTGTCAGGCCTTGACTCGCTCCATTCACTCGCAGTGTCTGGGGCCAAGCGAGAATGAGGCGGTCTATCCCCGTCTTCACTGGAAGCCGTACCAGAATCTTTGGAATCTGCAACAAACGAAATAATCTTAATTCATAAAACCAAGTCGGCCATTTTGTTCATTACACCATTTATAACTCAAGATTGGATGAACTGTTTAAAATGAAAGATTTTTTGACGGATTCTTTTATGGCGGGGTTAACATAAAATACATTAAAACTCTGAAAACTTTGATGAAATGGAAAAAAAATAGAAAATAATTTTCCTTCTTACGAATAACGTCAATAGGTGTCGCTAAGGTACATTTTCTAATTATATTCATCTGTGCGTATTTTATATTGAAATGTTATGAACAAATCCCCATTCTACAATTAATTATCGCCATTAGATGGCAATCATAGATAAATCTATGATGTGAACAGTTACTGTGTATTTCGAGTTGCCTAAACGTCCGAAACCAGTGCTATGTAATAGAAATCTGTCAATGCATCTTCGTAAAAGAATCTTAAGGTGTTATGTGTGATCTGTTCTACTTTATGGTTGCGAGACATGGACACTGAAGGTCACAATGATGAACAAAATAGAAGCGTTTGAACCTTTGTGCTATCGCCGGATCCTAAAAATATCGTGGATCTCGCACACTATCAACGAAGATGTCCTCAGAATGATGGATACGGAAAGGCAACTGCTGAATATCATAAAGAAGAGAAAAACGGAGTACTTTGGACACATAATAAGAGGATCTAAATACCAGCTGTTGAGCCCCATCACGCAAGGAAAAGTTGAAGGTAAAAGGTGGATAGGACGGAAAAAGCTATCCTGGCGTCGCAATATCAGGCAATGGTGTGGTCTTTCGGCCGAGGAACTATTTCGTGCAGCAGCCGATAGGGAAGGATTCCCAAATATCGTATCTATGATGATAGCCATCGTCTGAAGACAGACAAGGCACCAGAAGAAGAAGAAGAAACCTCCGAATCAAGATATTGACATATTCATCGAACACACAAAAATACAATGGTGTTTCCAAATGACTTCATTTGCAACAGATATAATTAAAGGACGTGGATTTTAATCCAAAATTCCATGTAAGACTATAATATTAACATTAATGATTTCAGATCACTTATTTTGTCATCCCTTTCTGCTATTTAGATCCAAGGCCAGATTCACCATCGAATTGGATCACTACAACCACTTGAATATACACATCATAAATTCCTCCAAATTTACTTCATATAGGCAATATGGATGATCAACGTCAATCAATCAATGTGAGAAGAATAATTCTTCAAGATCTGCAGCAACTTCTTCATGAACATCTTGCATTGGTTCGATTGTTTAAAACTGCTTTGGAACGTATGCCAAGTGACAATCACAAGGTTGTGATTAGAGCAGATAAACGACCTGTTGGAGCACATGACGCCAATTCAACGCCCCTACAATAGACGAAGTGGCAATTGTGATTGTAGGTGAAAACTTGGAAACGTGTGATATTGTTCTTACGCGTCGCAATACTGAAGAATTGCAACGAATATGTGAAACACACCGTTCATACGATGCTACAATACTCGCTCATGTTTTGGAGAGGTTATGATAGATATTACTTCATAATCAAGGTGATAAATCCATTGAAGGTGAGTTCCTTTATTTAAATTTAAAATGTCTACTTGATACAAATTTGAATTATTTGATTTTAGGCCAAGAAACCATCAAGAAAGTGAACTCGATGAATTATTATTCATTTCGTTCAATGGTTCGTTAAAATGCTGAAAACTATTTGCTGAGATTGCGTCGATTGTTGCAGCAGTATTGTGTGGACATGTATTGTGAAACTAGCTGATCCGGCAAACTTCGTACTGCCTCAATCGACAAATAAAAAGCAATTTTAATATTATAATACACTATTATGGTGTAATATTGGCCAAGAAGTGTTTAGAATCATTTCTTATCCAAGAAACTAAAGAGCGTAGGGGATAGAAAAGGTAGCTGATCCAGCGAACTTTGTTTCGCCTTAGAGATGAATAAAATTGTACTAACCACTGGTGTTTTTTTTTTAAGAAATATATTAGGTGGAAAACAAAAAGTACAAAATATACAAAAAATAAAATTGCATTTAAATAGGTATGTACATTGTTATTCATACATCAAAAGAATTCTCTTTATTTAAGAGGTTAAGAGGGAACTTTTTGTTTGCCGGGTCAGTTAGAAATTAATAGAATAAATGAGACCAAATACAAGAAGTTGAACTCACCAAGAAGATCTTTCCCATCAGTACTTTTGTGGTCGTCATCTTCGTTGTTATTGTCCTCATCTTCCACCCTATTCCTGGGCTCCCAGGTCATCTTGTTCTCCTTCTTGAGTCTTCTCCGCGCGTTGGCGAACCAAGTGGAGACTTGAGTGAGCGTCATCTTGGTGATGATTGCCAACATGATCTTCTCGCCTTTGGTTGGGTAGGGGTTTTTCTTGTGTTCGTTAAGCCACGCTTTGAGGGTGCTGGTGGTTTCTCTCGTTGCGTTTTTCCTTCTGGCTCCGTTGAGGTCCATGCCATATCTGCAACAAGAGGAGACTATTTTAGAGTGTTGGCTCGAGATGAGAAGGAAGAATTAACTGCAACACATGAGTAAGGGATGTTGACTTAAATTGCAGAAAAAAATTGTTTGAATGAGATTTTGTGATTCAAATTCATAGTGATATGATTTCAAGTTGCGGGAAATAAAATTAAGGTTTATTAAGAGAAATCGAGTAAAATATCGAAATTTCATTCCGAGAGAATTCAAGCATTTTAAGACTATCAAAACAATGTATGGCCTCCACGGGCATCAATAACAGCTTGACATCTTCTTTGCATACTTCACACGAGGTTGTTGAATATTTCTTGAGGAATTTGGTTCCATGAACGGAGCAGAAGCTCTCTCAGATCATTTGAGGATTCTGGGATAGGTTGATGAATATCTAATCTTCTTTGAAGCATATCCCATGCATGTTCTAAGCAATTCAAATCTTGTGAGTGCGGAGGTATTGGTAAATGTGGAATACCAAGCTCCAGTGTTGCCAAGTCGCAGATTTTTATCCGAAATGCGGATTTTTTTCGGATTTAAAAATAATTCCAATTTTTTGGGATTTTTTTCATATTAAACAGTTTCAAAGATTTTCTGAGGGAATTGAATGATTCAAATCAATTATTGAGGCCTTGGCCATTAGCATTAGATGACTGAATAAGCAGAGCAATAGTTGAGGCTTTCTCCACTAGATGATTGAATAATTTGAATCAATAGTTGAGGCTTCGGCAAGTAGATTTCCCGAATTAATATTTATTATATGATATCGTGGAATATTTCTACTAGGAACTGGGGAAACCATTTAAAAAATCCCCAAGTACACCACTTCAGGAGTGGTGCAAAAATGTGTGCGTTTTTTTAATTTGAATTCTTACGATTCGAATATTTTTTTGTAGAGAATTTTACGATCTGCAAACTTTCTTGAGGTTCACAAAAATTTATGACCTTCGACCGAAAATTTAAAAAAAACAATTCAAGCTGAATCGATGGGGATCTCTAAAACAGTGATTTTTATGTGATGAAATGAATAAAAATCCATCAAATAATCTTAAATCATAACTGTTCAATCCCCATAATGTTACAAAACACTGAAATATATCAGGTTTTGTTGCCTATTGCGACTTGGGGATACAAGAGATTTTTCACATTAGAAGAATAATACCTACATAGGAATATTCAGAGTAGAAAAGCGTGCGATTTTTTTTTGGATTAAATTACAGAGCTATCAGATTTTTTCGGATTTTTTGTCAGATATTTCGGATTTTTCCGTGAATTGCGCGCATTCTCAACTATGGCTGCACGGTGCGGTCTAGCGTTATCGTCTAGAAATTGAATGTTTCACCAATAGCAGCGTGAAAATTTGGCGAAACATTGTCAATGACATGCTCCCTATGATGTGCACCCGTTGAAACATATCCCGGCCTATACCATAAACACTACGTGGGATTGTCCATACCCTTATTCTTCTAGAATCTGAAAATCGTCCATATCTGGATTCATCAGTGGAAAGGACACTACGCCATTGGTCGTTCCAATTAATTTGTTGCCTCGACCATTCCAGTCTTTGACGCTTATGGTCAAGTGTTAATGGAGCCCCTCTTAATGGACGTCTAGAACCTAGATTCACCTCTCTCAAACGTCGTCTGATATTTTCGATGAAAACTTGGACCCCATCTGCATTTTGAAGAGTATTTCGTAGCATTCTACACGTAGTTGAAGGCTTTCTTCTCGCCGAAACGGTGATGAAACGATCCTGAGCAGCCCTATTAGCCTCAGCGTTTGTTAATTTACGTCTTGGCATTTTCAGAAAACTCGTTTCAAATCGAAGCCGTTGATAAACTGACTCCATTTCAAAATAAGAACATTCATGGAGCATATGCAAAGAACCAAACTTCAGAAAAAAGGCGAAATGTCTCATTCTGATTTTTTTTTGGATCCATTCAAGTTCGTATTGATTCCTAAGGATGTCGTTGAATTCATCAATGCCATTAATGGCCTCCTTGAGATTAAAATGAACGAGTTGGGTAAAGAACAGAAGATCCTTGCGGTCGAAGTTCCCGGAAGGCTGAACGTAGCCACAACTACCCGTGTTCAGAATAATGATAATAATAAAAGTTCGTATTGAGATTTAAATAAGTTAACAGCGATTTTCTCGAAGATTACATACTTTTCAAAACGATTGAATACGCTCCACTCTTGTAGAGCAGTAAAGCTTTGTAAAGCTTTGGTGACAATGTCAACGATTTAGGTTGAAACAACTTCTTGCAAGATTGGTCATAACCTTGTCTTAGTGTGCAAGCTTGAGTAGTAGTGATGAATCCTGAGAACAATGTTTATAGGACGAGCAATGAACTTAGAATGACCAGACTCCTTTTCCCTTTGTCTCTCTAACAACATAGGTTGAGTGACTTTATTGGACATCCTTAATAGAATGACCCAATGAGTATTTCGCGTTGACGAGGTGCGCCTATGGCTAAAGCTAGCGAGGATGCCTTGCATATCTAGTCTATTACTTCACAAGACGTTTACAGGACTGTACCCATTTTGTTCTTATTACTGTGTATGTTTTGCAAATGTTCTCAAGAAGATTTTACCGAAACGAGATTTTCTTCGTGTGACACTTCAAATGTCACTGCTTATACATCGAACTGACATTACACGCCTCAAGCAGTTGAACGGATCACGATCCCTTTGTAGTAAGCCGAAATTCAAAGGTACTTCATCATACATGTCACAACGGTTTCTCCAAAGCGCTTATTCTTCAGATTTACTCGAGTGTATCATATCGCGGCTCTCAAATAACCGCCGTTGGAGACCGTCCAAGAAGTGCACGTCGCTTCAACAAATGCGGTGACTGATAGACAAGACTTCAAAAGATGCCAGGGGTCTGTGAAACCGAGAAAATGTTACCGCGCATAATTAAACAGTAATTATACCGTTGAACCTCGGGTATTTGAGGACTTCATTCTGGAGTCTCTCGGAACGGACGAAAAAAGCTGAGAATTTATTGCCCGCGAGAATCTGGAGCCATTGATCGTACGTTTGACGTACGGACGCTATTTTTTTTCGCGTTGCAGATGAATGGGTTTACGGAATGCGCTTGATGGTGTTCTATGGTTTGGAATGCGCGGACTCGTTGTAATTAGAACTATGTCGAGAACTTTTTTTTACTTTGTTTTTCTTGATGGAGGCGAAATATTCTGGGAGTAAAGCTTTTTTAAACCTCTGTTCTCTGCGATTGTGAAGAATTTTTTTTTCTAATGTTGGATTGGATTCAAATGAAGGTACTTCCACAAATTGTACTTTTGACAAATAAATGAATGTTGAATCATAAATTCAACAGATATTCCTTGGTCATTGACAGATTCGACATAATTTTAAGACAAATATCTCAAGATCATTGCTTCAATGCCGAAGCTTTCGATTGGCATAAAATCTAATGTATTTGAACGAGCAATTCTTGTATATCTTGATATATAAAATTAAGTCGGCCATTTTGTTGGTTACACCATTTATAACTCCAGATTGGATGAACTGTTCGTTATGAACGATTTCTTAATGGATTCATCTACGGCGGAGTTAACATAAGATACATTAAAACTCTGAAAAATTTGATGAAATAAAAAAAAATTGGAAATGATTTTTCTTCTTGCGAATAACGCCAGAAGGTTTCGCTACCCTCAATAGCGTTTTCGTGAAAGTATTATATTTGATATTCATTCGGTGAACTACATTTTCCAATAATATTAACGCATCTGAATCCATGTGTTATTACAACTATCTTTCTTCCGAACACTACGGAAAATTTCATGGCAAAATGTTTTGAACAAATCTCAATTCTACTATTATATATGTAAACAATTACTGTGTATTTTGAGTTGCCTCAACGGATTTTTTGGGGCGCATTGATTCTTTTATCTGGTGACTTCCGACTACCATTACCGGTAATTCCAAAATCGACGGCTGCCGATGAGATAAATGCTTGCTTAAAATCATTAACTTCAAATTTGGCTTGGTAATAAAGCTCTCAATTCAGTTGATTACTGTTGGAATAGTAACAATAGATATTTGCAACCCATAAAAATGCAAAAACAACCGCACCACAAAAATTGTTGAAAATTATTTTTTGTTACTGCAAAAAAGGATGCAATGCGTCATGCACCTGCAGAAAACTGAGTCTTTTTTGTAACGCCACATGTGGGAAATGTGCAGGTATTAACTGCCGAAACAGTTGTCCAATCTTTGGCAAAGATGACACTGACAATAGCCACTCAGAATCAGATTAATTTTTTACACAAAAAGTATTAATTTCACGTGAATTACGTATTATGAGCAGATAAAGGTTGAAAAATAAAAATAACTAAAACTAACATTGATCAAAAAACACTGTTAAAAAATTGATTGAAATTAATTAATTCTATTAATAAAGAAACATTTTTACACATTTTATGCTGAAAGGGGTGGTTTATACGGTCTTGAAGTATATAAAGACCTACATTAAACTTCATAAAACGCTACTGAGTCCCAAAAATTACTCTGATTTACGTTAAAACAAGTTTCTTTCAATTCTGGATAAAGGGGTTGTTTTCACCCCTTAAAAAAAATAAGCATAGATCGGAATAGGGTAGGAGTACGAGACAAGTATAGCTTATATCGTAAATTTTATCAAAATGTTGATAGATTTCGAAGGTAATGCACAATTTTCGCCCTCATTGACTGCACTAATTGTACAGGACTAATTATATTTGATCCCCACTTTCAAGGTTTTATATCATAATTGTTTATTATAATATTAAAGTTGCTTTTTTATTTATCGATTGAGGCAGTCTGAGTCCTTCAGACATTGACAAATTCGCCATAATTTTAAGAAAAGTATCTCAAGATCATCGCTTGGTAACAGCCTTCGGCTTTCGATTGTCAATAAATCATCTCGTCTATTATTGATGTTATAGGGACATAACTACTGACAATGACCCGCAACAGGCCCAAAAAAGGCCTCCCAAACAAACAACTCGCACTCTGCATGTCAAAAAGACGGATAAACTCCACGAAAACAGCTGCGAAAACAATCTAATCCCGAATTAAAGTTATACCGCTCCAAGCGATCCTCTGTTATTCCTCCTGCGCCAAGAGAATCAGCATCGCCCACCATCTCGTAAATCCACGCCGCCTCTCCTCTCCTAATTGAATAAAAAGCAAGGAGTATCGCCGGTCCCGACTGCTTGACTTATAAACAGTGACACCTAAAGTATAAGTATTAAGGGGTTTGCTGATGGGCCGATAAGCTGATCTGCTCGCCGATACGACCCGTCAGTTAACGAGGCTGCTTAAATGCCCGCCAGGTGCAATCCGAACCCGCGCAATTCTGCCGGAATAACTCGATTCGAAACAGGGATGTCCAAAGGCGGAGTCCTCAAGAGGCGCGATCTCGTACGACCGATATTTTCGTGGCTTTTAGGTGATTTGAAGAGCTCAACTTGTCTCGGAGTCTATCAGTGCAAAAGTTTCTTGGTTACGAAACTAGCATCGTGGGTAGATCCTCAGGAAGGCTTTGGACGAATCTCTTTTCTCCCTCATGCAAGTTTCAGGTAGATAGCCAATGTCTCTAGCTTCCTCGAGAATACAGCTAGAGAGTTTGTTATCAGCAGAATACCAATACTACTCTAGTTTAGTTCTTGGTTTCACTGCTCGTCCTAAAAACATAGTTCTCAGGATTCATCACAACTTATTAAGCTTGCAGGCTACGATAGGGTGATGATCAATCGTGAGGGCAGTCTGAATGACCTAGCTAGACCACAGTCTTCTCGAACACGAGTCATGCACAAAAATGTTAGGTAGTACACGTTTCAAAATTGGGTTTGTAAGAGGTGCCTCACTTTTGTACTCAAGCGGTACATTGTACCACTTGCAATGAGGCGAGGCATTCCGGGCGTTCATGACGCGATAGGCAGTCGAGACAAAATTTGTTCTACTACATACTGTGTCACTGTGTCGCTCGCAACTGGACCGATGCAAAAGGGGGATAACGTCATTATGTTAGACGTTAGAGTTGGAGCGCTCATTGCAGAACAAACTCCCTGTATATTCGACGGTCGGTAAGAGAAGTCAAAGGAGCAACCTCTGAAAAATGAACCCTAATTTTGTTATGAGGAACAACCACAAACCAGGTGATTTATAACAAGACACATTAGTGAAAGGGAAAGATGAAAGTACCTTTAGGCTTCTCAAGTGTTGCTATTCTGTATTCGTCCCTAAATCTGAATTGAGTTATGGTCGAGATCTCCGACTACCAATGTTGGTCTCGCGTCTTTCGATGCGTAGTCGCTTAGTGGGACATTCGGAATGAGGTGACACAGTTTTTCAAAGTGAGCCGCTCTTACATTTCTGCGTCGTGTCCGGGACACATGAACCGCCTCACTATTGCCGTCTATAACGCACAGAATCCAGAGCTCAGAGATCTCTTATTTTTAGGTTGGAGAAATGATATTAGATTTTGTCACTGACTTGAGAAATATACCGGTTTCAGCCTTATTTGGCATCATCAGTATCCCATACACCTCAGGGACAAATTCTTCATAAAAAAACTTCGATATTTAATGCAATTAGGTGTGATTTACTGAGTAAAAATTACAAAGCAGTGACATCCAATTGGGAGTTTCCATTACTCGGAAAAACTTGCATGAGAGCCCTGATTCAGGGCCACTGCTAAAATCTCATTGAGTGAAAGAGGATTTACAGAGTGATTGGAGATTATGAACTTCATTTTGACGCAATTGGATGTCACTGCATTGCAATTTCTACTCAGTACATCACACCTAATTGTTTTAAATATCAAAGTTTTTCATGAAGATTTTGTCCCTGAGATGTATGGGTTACTGATGATGCCAAATAAGTCTTAAACCGGAATATCTATCATCTCAGTGTCAAAATCAAATATCATTTCCCCAACCTCATGATCAAAAAAATCTCTGAGTCTGGCAATTGAAAATGGTATTCAGTTCGATGATTGCCATTTTGAATTCATCCTTGTATCAAAAGTACTGAATGCAGATATTTTTGCTTCTTTTTTATTCGGATATATTTACAACACGAAGCCTAATCTCCTTGAACTGCCTGAATTGTAAACAGATATCACACAAAATTGATGATAAAAAATTACGGGAGTAAATTATGAAATAGATAGAAAAAAATAGTTGCACCAATTCGTTTTTTTATTGATTCGACAGTAGACAATTAATATACAGACAACGCGAATTTCATTCGAAAGCAGTGTGAAACGATAAGATGAGATCTGGTGAATTTTTTTAATCGTCTTATCAAACTTAAGTGACGATATGGCAACTCTCACAACTTTTTGTATTTGTCCCTCAGGCACTGTGAGGTGAAAAATATTCATATTCAGTTATTGTTATCCAGTATTTTGAATGTTATCCAGAATTTCACGCCCATTAAAAAAAAAATCTTAATGAAATTTTCTCGTCGAACTACCCACCCATTAAAATAATATCTCGAAGTGCCCCCCCGGTTTTGGCCACCCCTACGTCGATTCCCATCTGTCGCTCTCTAGCTGTCACTCCCTGGAACTGGCTCTCGCTTTCATTTGAATACATATCCGCTCCGAAAGTATCATCGCTCCTACCCATGGAAATTTCGTCGAAAAACAATCTGACGTCCCAATCGGCATCCGATGAATCGCAGGGGTCCCCCACCCTCTCGATACAGTTCTGCGGCTTCGCATAACAATTTTTCTATCGATTTTGGGAGGTGCCGGAGTCGAATTTATCGGCTACCGACGGCAATAGAATCGTTTTGAGGGTATTGTATGCTTAAAGATAACGGTAGTAGTTTTCGAGGACATCTGTCAATCAAAGATGATCTCTAGGGCAGCGTTCACAAACTTACTCATAGAGTAGAGTAAGAGTATGGCCATATGATCAGAAATATACTTCGGTCTTTACTCCACACTCGTTGTTCACAAACTTACTCTGACAAATGTCATTCAAAATTCAAACATGTGTATAGGTTATGAATAATACTTTTGCATCATATACATTTTTTCATATATCATTTTTATATTGAATTGTTGCTATCATGAATGAATAATAGAAGTTTAAGAAAAAAATTCTCTCTAGTCGTACATTTTCAGTTGTGTTTTCGCAGTATAGTCAATTTTTCTTTTATTTGAAAAGCAGAGCACAAACGTGTTTTTTTGATGATTCTGAGGAAACTGATAAATGTTCTCAGGACTTTGAATTACTTTTAATGAGACAGAAAGAATGAAAAAGGATATTATTGTCTATAATCTTCTCTTGCAAGCAGAAAATTAAAAATGTTATTACATGTTTTGTTGTTTTATTGACTCTACGCCAGAAAAAAATTAAATACTTCGTAACAAAAAATAGTTTCATTTGAGGAAGCTAACAAAAAGAAGTTAAAAAAATATTGTATGAAAGATAAAGCAAAATATGAATGAATCTTGACAGATCTGAACTCTCGAATATAACAAAATATCAACGTAGATTCCAAATCAGGAACAAAAAACAGTTATTGTGGGACTTTTCATGTCTCGATTTATTTGGACCACTCTAGGTTCTGCAATACAGGGAAAAACTCTTTTTTTCTTTACCATTATCTCTTGGTAAAGTTCACTTTGAGCTGCGTTAATTCACTGCTAGCAATTTCATCAAATTTATTAATCATTAAAGTTATTCTTTCCAATATTTCTTTATTTCACAGAATAGTTGTTTCACTTGGGAAATTTATTGTTTCGTATTTCGTTATTGAAATGAAACAAAACCAGAAATAAATACTCATTCGAATAATATTCAAGTTTCAAAAAGTATGCGGGAGCAGAACAGAATGAAAATCGTACGTCATAACTGTCAGAGTATGTGTTTACTCTCCCAAATAGCAGAGTATGCAGAGCTTACTCAGAGGAAGTTTATGAACGCTCACAGAGTATACTCCGAGGAAGACAAAGCAAGTTTGTGAACGCTTCAGAGTAAGGGGAGCTTACTCTGAGTAAGTTTATGAACGCAACCTAGATGGCAGCACCGCCTAAGATTCACTTGTGAGAAGCAATATAAAGATGTCAAATAGTGGAATCTGTGGAACTTTCTCTATAGATCGCTAAAAGATAAATGAGAGTCTGAAAATGTTTGGAAATTAAATTTATTGTGAGAGATGACTTCAAATTTGTTAGGAATAAGAGCATTTAAAAATTCCTGGATCTAACTCAAACGTAATGAGTCTATATCTTCATGGACTATTATCCATCAGCTGTTATTGGACTGGAAACTATCAGAGACAGATGTTTTTTTCTAATTTCATATTGTTGTTGAAAAATGCCGTATATTCATTCGAATGGTGACCTGATGTCAGTATGACTTTCATCGATGGTGTAGTGAATAGTGCGGAAGAACTAAAACAACGCATTGAAAATGCTTGTGTATCAAACGTGAAAGTTTCTGAAGCTTGCTTGGGCAATGTCGCCTTTTTAAAGCGCCAATCCGAATGTTACCAAACGACAAAATCGACGAAGTCGAATCGATGCGGAAAGCCGAACATCGATAACAATGCGAGACGTGCCCGTTTTCCCTCATTTCCACCGGAAAAACTGCGCGGAAACCTACATGTGCCATTTTGAGTAGTCGTTGTTTTTACCGTGTTTCATTCATCGCTTAACAGCGTCGCCATGGAAACCGTTGAAAGGGACGCGCCATGGGGATCTTCCGCACCGGAGTGCCAATAGCGCCGCGACGGTGCGCGCGACGCCGGACGTCACGGCTGGCTCAGAGAGACGCAGAACGGCTGCTCCAAACAGACGTCGAGGATAGTTGAGTTGGTTTCCTCAGAGAGAATATTTACAAAATAATTTTTCCAGAAGGAAGATTTTAATATTCTGCTTGTTACAAAACTCAGGAAAAATACAACGGAAAGAAAGATTTGTTCACACGAAACAAAAGGAAATATTCTCTCCGAGGAATTAAAATCTAATTGTTGAGAAAGCAATAAAAATAACACGAACATAATATCAAAGAAATAAGAAATGATTCGAATCATAACAAAAAAAATATACGTGTGGCACTCGAGGACTGCCGCGGTAAAGCTATTGCATAGCATCTTTTCAAAAATAAGAAGATAATATTAAATTTATTCATCTTACAATACATGTAGGTTATTCGGGAATGTTTATCATTGAAACTATAGGTTTATGGTAACTGAAATAAGAAACATAAGTTTGGGACTTAATGTCTTTTGAATATCTGGAAAATACCGCGTCAATAGTGGTCCCATATTTTGTTGTGGATTCTTGTGGATCATTATTCATTTTTAAATTCATTTTTTTCGAGAGTAAAGTTGTCAACCGCTCTGAATTTTTATCAGTGAAGTAAATGTTTTTAGGCGTCCAAATTGAAGAATTCTTGAACTGGGATACTCAAATAAATAGAATGTGTTCAAAATTAGCTTCCATCGCATATGGAATCAGCATTGTTACTCATTACATGAATGAGAAAACACTTCGAATCTTATATTATTCGAATTTTGAGTCAATTTTGAGATATGGAATCATTTTCTGATGGGGAAGCAGTTCTGGAATCCAGTCAGTTTTTGTAGTGCAAAAGAGGGTCATTAGAATCATTTGTAAGATGAGGTATAGGGATTCATGTAGGGGTAAATTCAAAAATATGAATATCCTTACAGTTTATGGTTTATAACTATATGAGTGTCTAGTTTTTGTATTTAAAAATAATTATGAATTCAATATTGGTGGGGTACATAATTATAATACGAGGACCAAAGATTTAATTTATCCTCATCATAGATTATCTATATTAGAAAAGGGACCTTATTATATGGGCATAAAATTTTATAATAAGTTACCCCTTAATTTAAAAAGTTGTAATCATTTTAAGAAATTTCAAAAAGATGTAAAGAATATATTGATTAAATTGGAACCATATTCATTGGCCGACTATTTTAGTTGTGAGAATTTAGTTTAGGCTATTTGTGCTTTTGTGACGTCATTTCATTTTTTATGTATATATTATATAGTATGTAAAATTTGAAATAAAGATTATTATTATTATTATTATAAATGTTGAAATCGCCAGCCAAGATAAGTGGAAATTTAAACCCATTTGTACCAAGTATTTTCGACCCTTCTTCAGTGTACTCCAGTAAAGTGCGATGAATAAAATGCTCTATCTCGTCCAATTTTAGATTCGGAGAAATGTAATTTGATACCATGCCTATGTGTAGGCCATTTCTAAGTTTGAATAAGCATGCACAAATATCTCCAACAGATGAGCGTCTAACATTAAAATCGCTAACGTCTTCAATATTTATTTCAATAATCGGAGTCATAATATTAGCAACATTTTTACTATTATGCTAAATAGCTACCCCACCTTTTGGAACAGTATCTCGTTTGAATTGAACAATACAATTGAAATTAGGTATTTCAATCGGATTATCACGAGTCATGCATATTTCGGTTAGAAGTAACACATTGGTTTGTCTCGTAACTGAATCTTGTAATTCGTATTTGTGACTATGTAGACTTTGGCAATTGAAAGTCATTATTGAAATGCCATTTCTATTACTAATGAAATCTAAGACACTTTGAGTCTGAACACTATTTAAAGACAGTCTTTTGAATTCTTGCAACAAAGATGCAGTCGATGCAGCTTGCCTTCGATTATGATAAAACTTAAATGCAGAATTATCATTTTTTCTCGTAATGTACAATCTTTCAATATTAGTCACCCGAGAGAGTGCAACATAGACGAGTTCCTGAGAATGTGATATACTAAACTCATATACTATTTCCACCTTGCGACTTATGTATACTTGGAGCAAGAACTGAAGTTAATGGAAAATATTTGCGTTTGGCTATACATTTTCTATCCGATGTTAATGAAATATTTGCTGTTCGTAATTCAATGGGAACAGCGAGATTGCCGACTCCCTCTTGCACTGCTAGAGTGGCTGCACGCATCCGTCTAGTCGCAAGCACCCAAACACCGTTCCGAAGTCTGCCGAACTGAACCGACGATACACGGTTGTGTTAGGTTTTTTCGTTACGGAATTTCTACATTCGGTCGCCGCGCTCAAAGCCTGAGATAAAAGCTATGCAATAGCTTGAAATAAATACAAGATATGTGAGCTTATGAATTGAAAATGGTATTCAACTTGGTAATGGTCATAAAATTTCCCACAACGTTATGGTTACAGATGGATTCACGAAATTAAAAAAAAAATGGTTAGAAATTCTGAAAGTGTTCCTATTTTATTGACGCCGTTTTTTGTGGTTTGATTAGTCTTCCAAATAAAGAATCGAACGGTTTAACAAACCAAAAGTCCGTGGTCCAACAGTATTTTTCACTCTAAACGCGTCCGGCAACTATACCTCCACATCAATATGCAATGTGACACTTCGGAAGTGAGCGTTTGTCATTTCCTGGATCGGTCAAGTAGGCCTGGAATATACAGCTGATCGATCACAATTTGGAACACGTCGTTTTCGGAGTTCCACGTGCTCTGTTGCGGGCTACGTGGTACGATGCCCTCTGTGTCCGACACGTAAACGGAAGAACTACCAATTACAAACATTGTCGAGTCGCTTGTTCGCATCGCAAGTACCTAGTTTGTTGTTATTTCCGACTAGAACGGTCGTAATCGACGGGTCGTAGACGAATTGGACGGTTTTCTATGGTTGTTGACCGGAAACGTGCGACGAGGTGAGGCTGACGTTGTCATTGGCGGGTCCGGAATGTTTTTCGAGGGGGGTAACGGGGCAATATGAACGCTTTTCGTATCAGAGATATAAGAATTGGTGTTGATAAACATGAACTGTATACTATCTGACAAAGAAACTGCAAAACCCAGAAGGATCTGTTTAAATTAATTTTTTTTTCAAACATAGATAAGCACTATAGCAAGTTGTTGTTTCAATGCCTAGAGTACGTGTACAGGGTGAGCAAAATTGGTTATACTTGAACTACAACTTTTTAACCGGAAGAGATAGAGGAAAATGAATGACACCTTATAGCGGTCTTTTTTAGGGAAACTGGTAATGCCGTCAAGTCCATTCCTCTATCTTCTTTTGTTTTCGAGTTAAAGGCCAAAATTGAAATTTGGGCGATTTCAACTTTGGGCATTATCTCCGTTTCTGTTCGTGCTTGGATGTTGAAAGGAAAACATTATAGGAGCACATTTTTCATAGCAATCCAGAAGCGTGCTTTGTTTTTTCCCAAGGGGTTTCCTTGCTGAGATATATCAGAGTTTTTTTTTTTATGGAAATAATATTTTCAAATGGCTCAGAAAGAATCGCTATTCTACCCTGTTTCAGAAATAGAATAGAATAGAATAGAACTTTATTTTTAAAATAGCATACAACATACAATCTTGAGTTTGTCTGTGAACACAAAATGGAAATTTAATATCTGGTGGGAGATGATTGTACAATCTTATTAAATAATAAATATATCATACATCATACATCGCTTTCAGATTCATTCATTTATCATGAAAAATTTGAATAAGTGAGTACCTACGCATGGTGTCATTTTTATTTTGCATTTGAATACTTGATTCAATTCTCCGTGGTTAAGAACAAGATCATTATTGCCACTAAAATAAAATATTTCAACATACATCCTATTTCTTGTAGTTTACGAAAATTTCCATATTGCCGGCAATAATGACTTTGAATTCTGATAATTTATTAACAGTTGCTCTGAACAGAGATCAAACCACGGAGAATTGAATCAAGTATTCAATGTCAAAATGATAATGACACCATGCGTAGAGACATATTATCCTGTGATTCAGCCTACTTAATACTCAATAATTCAAATTTCAGATACTAACTAGATTTTTCATGATATCTGAATGAATCTGAGGGCGATGTATGATATATTTCTGAAACGAGAAAAATGGCGATTTTTCTAAGCCATTTCAAACTATTGTTTCCTCAAGAAAAAACAAAATTTCATGTTACAGCTCAGCAAGGAAACCTCTTGGGAAAAAACAAAGTACTCTACTGAATTGCTATGAAAAATAAGATTCTAAAATGTTTTCGTTTCAAAATCCCATCACGAACAGAAACGGAGATAATGGCCAAGTTGAAATCGCCCAAATTTCAATTTTGGAGTATAACTTGAAAACAAAAGATGATGGCATTATCAGTTTCTCTAAAAAAGACCACCGTAACGTTTCCTCTATCTCTCACGGTTAAAAGGTTGTAGCTGAATCACCAATTTTGCCCACCCTGTACACCGTATAGTAGGTCTTATGGTGTGGGGTGCTATTGCACATGCAAATTTGTCAACTTTAGTCTCTATTGGAGAAACATGACAGCGCTGCATTACCTTCAAGAAATAGTGGAGCCATATGTTCTCCCTTACCTTAAACTGCTAGAAAATCCAATATTTACGCAACATTAACCTCATGTTGCCAGAGTTAGTTTAAACTTTTTTGAAGCGACCCAAGTGAATCTTTTGCCAAGGCCGCCCAAAACCCTCGATCTATAGCCCATAGAGCACGTTGTAAAAGGCTTGGAAATTTACCCCAAAATCCTACAGACTTTGGCAGCTCTAAGTCATGAAGTGAAGGTAGCTTGGGATAGTATACCAAGAAGAAATAGGCCCTATTAGCCTCAGCTTTTGTTAATTTACGTCTTGGCATTTTCAGAAAACCCGTTTCGAATCGAAGCCGTTGATAAACTCACTACAGTTCAAAATAAGAACACATGCATGCAGAGAAAAGGCGATCAGATTGACGAAATGTCTCATACTGATTTTTATTGAATAGATTCAAGTTGTTATTGGGTTTTAAATGCGGTCACAGCAATTTTCTCGAAGATTACATAGTTTTCAAAACGATTGAACAATATATCCATAATAATATGTCAGACCAAATTCGGCCTTACTTAATGTACAGAACCTCACATAACCTTGCCTCTTCCAACTTGGCCAGACCAAACTTGATCTTACTTAAGCCAAATACCAAGCTAACATAACAGGCAAGAATAGAAATAGATCATCTTCTTGCATGAATGCCAAGACGTGTTGGGAAGTATCAACAAATTTAATTAAAGAAAAAATGTAAACCCTTCGTTTTTCTACTCCAAATTTTAATAATTTACGCCTAACTATACTATCTATGTTTTACCTTTACCTTTACATTTAAGATCTGTTGCATACAAGTGACTTTCCACATATCACCTTTGCTTATTATCATCTGTTTTGTCTTCTACACTTTTAAATTAAGATCATATTGTTCACACTGGTGTTTGATTTGGTCTATTAGTTTTTGCTGTCCCGAAACTGTCAGCTTTCACAATGAGTATCCTTAATCGATATCTCCTTTGGGAGCTCAAGAATTTTTTTTAAAGAAAGATCCACACAATAAAGATCCTCATGGTCCATTGTAAACCACACCAGAAAATCCTCTCGAACCAACCTGTACAACTACCAACATCACGAGGAAGCCAAGAGCACGACTCCGAGAAAATCCACTCCACGGTGTCACTTCCCGAAGGAAATAACTCAGCATGAAGGCGAGCTATCACTTCGCATTTTCAATTAATAAAAGGCGTACATGACCAGACGATTATCTAGAAGACCGACACGTCCATTCCTCGTCTCAGTAGTCTCGATCTTCTTGTCCAACAAACCAACATAAAATGGCAGGACTACTCGAGAGCATTCTGAGGTGCATTAGCAGATTGCGTCGCGATTGAGGCTTAAGGTGTGGCCGGACGACCGGATTTCGTCTGATGGTGTTTACTGGCATCAAGATGTCCATTTTTATTGTGAATAACTTCTTCGCTTTCTCCTCTTGTACGTGATGAGTCAGAATAGAATAAAATAGAATATTTATTGAACGACTTCAACTTTTATATAGTTACAAAAAAATATCCAACAATGATTTATTGCACCTAACTCCCAGGGAAGTTGATTTGTGATCTTTTTTTGGTTTGAAAAATTCATGTGAAGAAAATCACTTATTATACTTCAACAACAAAAAGGAAAACAGATATCAACAGAATATATATCTTCCATAATAATTCATATCTTCTGATCAAATTGTTTTTTTTTTCTCTTTTTTTCTGTAGGGTACAATGACTTCTTCCTATTTTTAGATAATTTCGAAACTGTCCTCGTGTTGGGATAAAATCTATTGTTTCAGTTTCCTGGAGAAAAGTCTGAAATTCTTCAAGTTCTTCGCTTCTTCAGGAATACAATAATATATATTTTTGGACCAATAGTGCATATAAACTTCTGAAATAGAGTTGTATTGGCCTGTGGTACCAGCAGATTTAGTCCCTGTCTTGTGTAGTAAATATGTGAATTTATGATTTTTGTCATCTTATTTTGGTTTAGAAAGGTTTGCAAACTTAGAATACTCCCTAGTGCTCGCCATATTTTGAAGAATTGTTATTTGTTCACGATGGATCGACTCTCATACCCATTGGCAACAATTTCTCTTGAAATAATTGCCTATTTAACTGAGCGTCTTTTCAAGTTGAGGCTCGCTCTGATTCATTGACAGTTGCACGACTGTCACTTAACAGAATCTCAAATGAGGGACCCTTAAATAAACAGTCCCACATGAGTAGGGGATATTGACTTAAATTGCAAAAAATATAGTTTGAATGAGGATTTGTGATGAAAATTCATATATTTATGTCTTCAAGTTGCAGGAAATTAAATTAATTACCGCACACCAGGTTGTTGAACATTTCTTGAGGAATTTGGTTCCATAAACGGGGCAGAAGCTCTCTCAGATCATAAAAGGATTCTGGGGTATGTTGATGATAATCTTATCTTCTTTGGAGCATATCCCATGCATGTTCTATGCAATTCAGATCTGGTGAGCGCGGAGGTATTGGTAAATGTGGAATATCAAGCTCCTTGCTCGCATTCTCAACTATAGCTGCACCAATAGCAGCGTGAAAATTTGGCAAAACATTGTCAATGACATGCTCCCTCGCATGCTCCCTATGGTGTAAAGCCGTCATATTTTCATTGAAAATGTGTAGATCTGTGCAACTGTTGACCAAGCCTTGGTCTTTCCAACATGAAACCTGTCTCCCTGAACCTATTCCAAAGTCGAGATATCACACTTTGACTGACTTGGAGCCTTTCCGCTACAACAACCTGAATTAGGCCACCCTGTAGCATTCCGATAGCCCTATTAGCTTCAGCGTATGTTGATTTACGTCTTGGAATTTTCAGAAAACTCGTTTCAAATCGAAGCCGTTGATAAACTGACTCCATTTCAAAATAAGAACATTCATGAAGCATATGCAAAGAACCAAACTTCAGAAAAAAGGCGACCATATTAACGAAATGTCTCATACTGATTTTTATTGGATCGATTCAATCTTATTTCATATCTGGATTGACTTGTATTTAACCACCACTAAAACTAATTTCAAGAATGAGAAATGAAGATTGAATAGGTGTAGCAGATGATTGTGTATTAGTCAGTTCTATTCTCATTTTAAACACTAAAACAACGTTGTTTTGAGCTCTGAAAGCCTTGCCATCGTAACGTGAGTTGAGCTAGTACTCTTAACAAAATCGAGTAGGCACTATGTTTCGTAGATATAAAATTTCATCTGTAACGTTACCACTAATCCTGTATTTCCTGGAATATCAGAATATCCCACGAATTCCAGAATGAGGAATGTTCACAGGTATGCAAAATCGATCGTAACTTCGTCACAGTATAACCTATATGTATATGAAATCACTAGTTTTTGTTTCAGTCGAAAAGACCTAATAGTTCGGATTTTACAACCCCGTGAATATTCAATTCCTCGCGGCGATGTGACGTCATACTACATTCGCAAATCGCACTCCGTGAGACGAAATGCCCTCATATTGGACCCGGCTACGTACTGAACCTCGCAAGTCGTTGGATGTAAAGTGACGTCACACGGATCCATCCAACTCATGTTTATAACTCGATATCTCGGGCGCTATTTGAAGTATTCAAATAATTTTTGGACACAATATTTTCATTTTCTACGGAGAATAGGAATATGTAGAAGTTGAAAAATGTGAACATTCCTTATTGCGACGTGCTGGACGTCGCGTCTGAACCGCGCTTTAGCGGATCAAACCACGATTCAGGTTATCAGAAATTTACGGCATTCGGAGCTAGCTGCGATCCCCGAGTCGTACGGCGTCTAAGCCGAATCAATCACTGCCGCAATAACACTAAATCTGCATGCTGTACGTGGTCAATGATTCACGGCTAATAGACATTCAACATGCGGCCACGGAGGGAAGAAGAAGAACGTTCGGGTAATCGGTGGCGTCTTCAACTCGAGATTTGTGGTCGCGAAGACCACGTGCTAGGCATGCGGATTGGTTTTGGTGAAGGAATAGGTGGTGAAGATCAATTTTTTTTAGATTCGCAAGAAAACTTGAATTTCTTGTTGTTCCGTGTTAAAGTAAGTTAGTTTTGGGGAATCTAGTAGACCTTTCCAGTCAGAATGCGTATTTGAAGAATTTTAATCGAGTGTGCGAAAGACAAAGAAAAATAGTTATTTACATAACAAGGAAAAAAAATTGTGTTTTTGTCCAACTGCCATTAAAAGTGACACTTTGGTTCTGGCAGTTTGAGGAATTCGGCAACAATAGATGGAATTTTCCCAAATGTATTAATACCAACTGGATTGGCAGTGCATTTATTATTCATATAGGAAAAAACTACTATATTTGATGACAGAAGGGCGCAGTACAAAGTACTTTATAAAATAGTCTACACACTTCCCAATAATACTGAAAGAACGACTGACTTATGTTTTCGTATTTGTATAACCAATGATTTATTTGTTATTTCAATGTCTTCCACTGATGAATAACACAATTCTTTACGCCGACAGGCTCCAAATTATCCGAAAAAAATTGCAATCAAGTATTTCTCATCTGGTGCCTCCTTGATAAATTTTTCAACTTGTTCACGAGTGAGAATTTTCGATTTTTTGGGACGATATCCTTCACTTTTTCGTTTTAAATATGCTATCATCTTAAAGCATCCACACCATTTTAACAAGGGCGCTTGACTTTATCATTGAAAGTTTGCTCCACAAAGTTGATGAACTCCATATTTTTGACTTTTCTTCTAAGTATGTCAGGACATCAGTTTCACTGAATTTCCATTCTACATTTTTCAATTTACTCCAGGCCAGGAAATTTTTATATGCAATATCGTACTGTTGAACCGATTTTTAAGGTAGGAGCTCCAGATTTGCTCTTCTTGCAGACTCTTCAATATCCAGAGGAACAACCAAATCGTCACTTTTATTAATAGTTGGACTCTCGACAAACATATTAAGCACTTAAAAACCCAAGACGAAAATTGGACAAGAACGAAATTCAAATGACAGCGTCTTTTCTCATTTATAATCATAACATTGGCAACGTTTGCCATTCACAAAAACCTTTTGATTATTAGAATATTAAAAAGCATTTTGAAGTTTATTGTCATTGCAAATTCGCCCATTTCATTATCAAAATAGGGCAGTTTTACAGAAAACATTGTATGGTATTTGTGTTAAAAGTAATTTTATTTTGTTCGTGAAATTGTTCAATTCTTCCTTTTCACTCACAAAATAAAGCGTCACTTCCGCAGCAATATTCATGAGAGGAAAAACATTCTCTTCCTGAGGTATGAATAGAATTTTTTCTACTACCACTCCACTAATTTTCTTTCCCAAATTTTGCGACTATGGCAGAATATCGACTACATGATTAATTGTTATCCCAAATCTAAATTTGTCAAGTACGTGATCATGTTTCGATTTGTATTGATATCGCTCAGTTTCTTCAACAATAGCGACAATACAAACAAGCATAACTGTCACGTTCTTCACTTTTCGAATTTATTTTTGATTTCTTTCGCGGAACAAGTGCCTATAAAACTACTGCCTGCGAAATCGAGAGAGCAACATAAAAGAGTAGAGTTTATTCGAAGAATGGTTCTCGAAAATTCTCCTCATGGGTGTTGTAGAAACAATCTTTTTTAATCATTGAGAAATGATTAAAATAGCTTGGTATTTGTTATTTCTTGACGAACTCTACGAAGTTGTACTCCTTTCGATTTCTGCTGCTGCATGCGGATCGAACAAGGTGAAACAATCCAAAAACTGTAAAAAATTCAGTTCCTTGCCGTGCGAGAATTCCATTAAATAGAATATTCTAACCTTGCAGGCGACGATATCTGTATTTTTGTAGACCTTGCCCAGGTGCGTGAGCTGATACATTCTGAGGATATGTGGAAACTGACGCGAATATTTATGATAATGTCGCCACTTTCAATAATACCATTTTTCTTATTGCTCTTTTCGTGTGATTTTTCACGACGCCGTATGGAAATCGGCCTCTCGAATGCGCGATATTTTATTTCCTCTCCAGACACGAATATCGGGAATATTTTTATCGATATGAATTTCAGTGTCTGTCTAGAGGCTATACGGGGAAGAGAGAATGGAGTCTTGGGTTGTGAGGAAAACGTTTGAATATATTCTCCCCTATTTTCAATCTTGGAACTTATTTTTAGCTTCTACAGGGATTGGTAGTTATTTTGTTCTTATCCATCTCAAGTCGATTTTTTTTTTCGATATCAATAAGAGAATTCTTTTTGATATCGTTTCAGACCTTCGCATTATAAACCTACCCATAGGGCAGATGGGTCAAGTATTAACTTATTTATATTACTGTTGACAATTAAACTTTGTCTTGATATAATTCATGAGAACAGACAAAATTCAAATATTGAGTCAAAAATGAAGGTAAATTTTGAGAAATTCAAACTCCAATCAATCAGAAAATATAAAACCTAGAGTGAATTGAGATTATTTCAGTAAATTCTTAAAGATATTTTTCATGTAGACAACCAAGGATACTTTATTTCTTCATTGAATTCAATCGAATCATTCACAACATCGAAATTGAAAAATTTCATGATGAATCTCAAAAGTTGAATGGATTCTTTTGCCCTATGATATTTCAAGTGCGATTAACCTCAACTTCAAATATTTTGTATGAGTGACCTTCAATTTGAATGAATACTCACGTGAAAAAAATGCATACCAAATGATTGTCATCGAACTATTCTGATAGAGGTTATTGATCTTTTTTTCGGTGACATTAGCATTGAATATGTTGTTGAAATGTTTACAGACTGTTATAATAGAGTATCAAGTAACAAGTTCGTGAAATTTCGGATTCAAAAAGCACCCATTTATTTTGAATTTCAGAAGCCATTTATCGCATGCTTTTTTAAATTTTTTATTGATCACCTTATCAAAGAACATTATATGGAATCTGATACATCAAAGAAAGGTAATTTGATCACCTATCATTCAAAGATGTGACCAAAACTAGAGTGCCGTTTTTTAAATAAAAAATTTTAGCTAACTTACAATTTTTTTACTAATGATTATTGAGCAAAATCCACGAATCCATAGATTTCTAATTTCGAAAGAAGGTCTGCCTATGCTCTTTTGATTTTGAAATCACCACACCCCTCAATTATTTTTTTTTCAAATACTAATATTTGGATTGTGTTTATCTGTGTGTTGTTTTTTATTTCTTCATAACCTTTTTATTGCAAGAATTTTAAGGAAAAATCTTATTTTCGTTCACATATCTGAATTGGCCATCGAATAACTTCTGATGCGATATATTACAAGCAATATTTTTCCACGAGAGAAAAATTGTTGAGAATTAAGGGTATCAGCACCCAATTTCAAAACTGCATGCATTTCTTAAACTTTTGACCTAATCTCTAGGAATCGGTGATGTTATTGATTTTCAATGATAACTATGTAAAAGTTGGCCAAAATTATGATACTTGAACTACAACTTTTCAACCGTGAGAGATAGAGAAAAATGAATGACACCCTACGGTGGTCTTTTTTAGAGAAACTGATAATACCATCAACTGCATTCCTCCATCTGTTGTTTTCGAGTTATAGGCCAAAATTGAAATTTGAGCGATTTTAACTTTGGCCATTATCACCGTTTCTGTTTGTGCTAGGATGTTGAAATTAAAACATTACACAGGCTTTTTTTGCATAGAAATCCAGTAGCGTATTCTTTTTTTGTTCACGAGGTTTCCTTGCTGAGTTATAACAAAGTTGTGTTTTTTCTTTTGGAAACAATAATTTGAAATGGCTCAGAAAGAATCGAGAATTTTTCCCTGTTTCAGAAATATATCATACATCATACATCGCCCTCAGATTCATTCAGATATCAGGAAGAATATAGTTTGTATGTGAAATTTTAATTATTGAGTATTGAGTAGGCTGAATCACAGAATAATATGTCTCTACGCATGGTGTCATTATTTTGCGATTGAATACTTGATTCAATTCTCCGTGGTTTGATATCTGTTCAGAACAACTGTCAATTCGAAGTCATTATTGCAGCTAAAATATAACATTTTTACATATCATATTTCTCGTAGTTTTCGAACATTTCCATATTGCCGGCAATAATGACTTCGAATTATGATAATTGACAGTTGTTCTGAACAGAGATCAAACCACGAAGAATTGAATAAAATATTCAATGGCAAAACAATAATGACACCTACGTAGAGACATATTATTCTGTCATTCAGCCTACTTAATACTCAGTAATTCAAATTTCAAATACTAACTATATTTTTCATGATATCTGAAAGAATTTGAGAGCAATAAATGTATGGTGTATGATATATTTCTGAAACGATAAAAAAATTGCGATTCTTTCGAAGCCATTAAAAATTTTTGTTTCCATGAGAAAAAACACAAGTTTATGTTATAGCTCAGCAAGGAATCCTCTTGGTAATAAACAAACGCTACTGGATTGCTATGAAAAAAGAGCCTGTATAATGTTTTCATTTCAACATCCTAGCACAAAAAGAAACGAAGATAATGACCAAAGCTGAAATTACCGAAATTTCAATTATGGCCTTTAACTCGAGAACAAAAGAAGATAGGGGAATGCAGTTGATGGCATTATCAGTTTCTCTAAAAAGACCACCGTTACGTGTCATTCATTTCCTTTATCTCTCACGGTTAAAAAGTTGTAGTTCAGGTATCTCCAATTTTGCCCACCCTGTCCAATTGTATGGAAAAAATTTTAAGTTAATAAAAGGGAATTGAAGGATCCCAATAAACCAGTTGAACTTCATGAATTCCTCCAGATATGACTCCATCAGTTCCTCATAAACACATTAAAACCGTTCCCCTCCCAACCAGGCATTAAAACCCCATCCGAAAATTATTCAGAAATTCAGGGAGTCATACACCCTCCAGCTCGCGATAATCATCAGCAGCAGCCTTCGGCAACCCTCAGGGATAAGCAAGTCAACTATGCCGTACACAATGATGTGACTGACAGATATCGAACCCTCCGATCGCGAAGTAGCATTCCTTCGTCAAATTAAGGCCTGAGGACTTAATACGCGCCCCCCTGTAGATGGTAATCGGGGAGGAAATTCAATTCGAGTTCTTGTACGCACGCGAGGTGGACTCTTTCGACATACGTGGCCATTTTTTCACGAATATTGTGATCAAATCTTCGAAAATTGTATCATCACTTCCTAATAAAATTATTTGTGTTTTGATGTAAGAAAATTCTGATAAACACTGGGGAATGTCAAATTTTGAATTCAAAGGTGAATTCTTTCTTTCGGATATACAGGGTGTTTCGTACAGCACCGTCCATCCTCTGGATTTTAAATGGAACACCTTAATATGTTTTTAAATATTTCAAAGATTTTTAACAACTTAATTTCAACGAACTCGAAAATGAATGATACTAGGTTGAATTAAAGTTTTCTTTCAAACTGATGCCCAACTAACCATGGTTCTATTAGATCTTCATCTAGTTCTTCATCCTCTTCAATACTTTCGCAGAGAGACAACTTTACTTTTTCATTTTACCAAATTGAAGTCGCTTAAACCATTTCGGTCACAATGGAATGTATGCAATTTCCTCAACAAAGATCTTATTACTGATCGCTGCATTAGAGTTCCTGAATGTTCTGAATCGTCAGAACAGTTCATGTATTGTAAGAGCATGTTTATCAGGTGGAATTCGATTGAAGGCTTTAGTTCTGAGTATGGGGAGTTGATGAGACAATAGAACATCTTATAAATAGTTGTCCCATAAACTCATTCAATTTATTATATATAATTGTCTTTTTTTGTCTTTTTTTTTCATTTCAGATAAATAATTTCGGGTAGGTTTCTTTCTATAGAAGAACAACATGAAGATGTCCTTCAGGATCACGTAGATATTCTTCGAGATTCTTCTTTATGAAATAGTTTCAATTAATTTTATTTTCTGAAAAAAGAATTTTTTGGCTGAGCTTTAGATACATACGCAGAATTGTACGATTTTTTCAGCTCAGCTATGTTTTTTGTTTCGAAGTGTATCGTATTATTCTAGCTAGGGAGAAGTAACAATATAATTTTCATAAGGTAAGGCCACACAGGACGTAAGTTCACAATCAAAAACCAAGAGTTGGATAGGATCGCAGCCAAGAGGTTTAAGGGAAATAGTCAATGTATCAGAATGTATGAAGCATGCTTATTCATACCGACCGATAAATAACGTGCAATAAGTACACTTTGTGAACTCGTGACGTGTGAGGTATTCAAAATCTCTTCTCAAGCGATAAAGCAAACGATGCGTGTGGCGTTTTCTAGGAAATTCTCGTAATCAATTATGGTATGAGCAGAGCGCATATCTTATCGTTTCGAAACTAAGATTCAATTAGTTCGTAAACATAAAATAAACAAATTGGCGAAGATTAGCGTCGTTGTTTATAATGACGAGCCTACACAACGGACTGGCACAGACGTTAGTCTTGCCGTTTTGGAGATATTGGGGCTATAAAATCCGAGAGATATGGAACAGTGAGTTCCTTGTGTTGTTTTTGGAGTTGCAACAGTTTTTGGGTAAAATGTTGCTTTCCCGGATTTGATTTTGCAAGTTGGCAACCGTGGTTGTCAGTTGGTACAGTTCATCAACACAGCCTAAAGAAATCATCGTGAATGTTACTGATGCTTGTGATTGAACGAAACTAAAAAGTTTTGATGTGTCCAATATAAGTGACACTCAATTTTCCCTATTTTCTGTATTTTCTCAATATAAGAAACTCAATGAAAAACGATCATCGGTATGTTGAATCAATTTTTGAATACATTCATGTTTAACATCGATCAGAGAATTTTTTTTTTATATGCAACTCTAGGGAAAATACTGAGCTTATAACGCGTTTTCAAGTGTCCTGAGATGAATTCAGTATGAATCGGCTTGTACGCGTCAAAAGGGAATACATCTTATGGTAGGGTATTTCATTGCCTTGGAGAAAATTATGAAGGAAAAAAGATTGAAAAATTAACGATTCTCCTCTCAAATTAATGAAGGTATTCAAATAGGATTATTTCCATTACTTAAAATTCTTTCACAAGTTTGAAATAAAAATTCATAGATTTTGTAATGATAGGTAGGGTATCTATAAATTATAATTTAATTTCTTATCACCACAAATCATCATATTAACTATATATATCAGAATAATTTCCGATAAATGCACACCCGATTGAATTCATACGAATTATCGTAATTAGGGGTTTCCCCTACACCCCTTTATGCCATTCGCTACAATCGAATCATGGGGGCGCCGAATTTATCGCTGCGCTTTTAGTCACATCATTTACTCTAATGTGATGCCGGATCTGATTTGAAAAGTGGCAATTATCTTGGAGTCACTTACCCATTAAATGGATATCCTGCGAAGGCTGTGTCGTAAGGGTGGTAGACTGAGGGGTAGGGCCAACCGGCCGCCCCTGCTGCAAGGTTC
>CM076608.1:19139189-19319830 GCA_038502775.1 Hippodamia convergens
TCCTTCCAAAGTAGGTGAAATTAAAAAATTCTCTGCATAACTTCTGAACGGTGAATGCCACCAGATTAAATTTCGTGTTTACATGTTCCTGAATACATTTTTTATTTACACTTCTACATTTCTGATACTTTCATCCCTAGAAAGCTTGGAACACAATTTTGACTCACCTTGTATACAAGTGTTGTCTATTTCTTCAAAAAATTGTAAGTATATAGGTATGTCAGAATAGAAACCTGGATGATTGTAATTGTTTTACATATGTTTTTTTCATTGGCTATTATTCAACTGTGGGAATAAATTTATTGTTTATTTGATTTGAAAATTGATTTCATTTTTCTCTTCATGTTAACAAGGTTTTATTAGTATTTTCAGTTACTTGATGAAAGTTTCCATGAAATTTGATACAGATATAAAATCCCAATCACTTGTTTCATATTTTGCATTATGACCATTACATCCCATAATGACACCAGCAATTCACGGGACCCAAGCCTTTTTGATTGCTTTCTCCTATAATGTTAGTAAATGAAAACTATTTTCATAATTTATTCGTACCCATCTTCTAAGACACAGGAATTAAAAACCTTATGGTTCATATTTTTATTACATTTCTTTAAAATCATTAGGAAATTAAATATGAATGATCTTCAAAGTTTTCTTATTTAACTTTAAACTTTTTCATTTCTTTACCCAATTCGGCCCTCAATCAAAACGTTCCCGTCAATTTGAATTTGCCACCTGAAACGAACTTAGTTCCAAAATCATCCGTTGTGGCGCTAACGTCAGAAGGCAGAAAACGTCAATGGAGCGGCATTGGTGAAGTATATGCTCTGTGACCACGGCGCATCCGGCATTGACTAGAAAGCACCTATTGACATAGATTCATTCATATTTTGATGTTCTCTGGTTTCATTTCAAAATCGAATGGCATTCAAATGTTAAAGTATGTAATTAATTAAAAAATTGTGTTCGATGTCAAATACTTTTAGTTGGAAATGATGGAGGGATGAATAAACACTCAATATTTCTACAAATAGATTTCCATACAGAAAGTGGAAAACTCGAAATTTATTCAGTAACATAAATATAATCAATTACCTCAATATCAATATTTTGAAATATAAACAAATTCAACTCTTAGATACATTCAATATACAAGCAAATAAATATTATAAATACATTCACCATCAACTTCTAAATTTCCCGTCCTCTTTGACCTTCCACTTGATGAGTTCCATGCAAGTGATCGCATCTTCCGCACTGTCATGGCCACCCACATCATTCTGTATAATTTTCTTCAAATAATCACTAGCCAATGTTCTCAGCGCCCTCTTATGGGGCAACCCCATTTTGTGAGGGAACAAAACCGCAGTGTCAATAATCGCACCGTGAATAATTTTTAAAGCTTTCATATCAGATTCTAACTATGTCCGATTAATATCGTTCTCGAATTGCACAGGTGTAGAATGTTGGCTTGAACCTGCAAAATTCCAGTGCTCGTCCTATCCATCTGCTGCTTGGTTATACCGGAAAACCGTGTGTTATAATCGATGATTTCATTCAATGGTTTAACTAAAGATTCGTATATACCGTTTTACAGTTAGTATCGATAACTGTTACCCTAGTTAGTTCGAGTCCTTTGGTGGTGTAACACATTTCACAATCTAACGCGTAGATGGCATTGCTTCTAGGATCGGAATCTCCGTTTGGAGGTAGCGTAGTTTGGTACCCCTCGAGTTCAGCGTCGTCAGGAGTTTCACTTACATGCGTGTGACACGTAGCGCAGCCGGAATCGTCACTACTCTTGCAGCACAAATAGATGTGCTCCCCCCCTTATAGTCCGTTTTTTCAGAGGATGATAAACGCATTCCTCCTCATATATAGCTTTACCCTCATCATCGATTAAATATATTTTAGAGCACCTACAACATTTTTTTTGATTCTTCGGAAGGGGAACAACGCTAGTGATTTTACGATTTTTAATTACAGCCCTTCCGGGGGTTGAACTTTCTCTCGGATACCCGTGAATGTCTAGTTCTTCATCTGTTAGGAGATATTGCTGAATTTTGTTGTACAACGCGACTTTTTCCGCATCTTCTCGTTTTGTCTTTGAAGATTCATCAGATCCGATAAGTCCTAAATTTTTTTCCTCTCTTTCCTTGACTTCTTTCCTCAGACGGTTGACTGCCAGCATAGCTGAATTTCTGTAAGTAACGAGAACTTTGCACTTTTGATAGCAACTATATTCTTCATCTAAAGCTCTTTTATAAGCGTCTTTTTGCGTTAAATACAACTTGCAACATTCATCGGCTAAAAGAGTGAGATATCTCGATCGCACGTTCACGCCAGTTTAGATTTATCCACATCTATTACATCGGGAATGTCACTCAAGGAATAATCAGGAACATGTGCTTGTCTTTTTCAGTTTTATTAGTCTGAGCTATCGTTTTATTGAGGTGGCTCCGTTGATTGATCATTACTCCATACCTTCAAATTCGCTTTAGCTTTCTGCAAATTTAAAACATTACTTACAGGCGCTATTTTCTTTATAACCGGTTTAGAATTAGTCCTATTAAGTATTTATCGATTAAGGATGGATTTTGATGACAACGCTGGTTTTTCTTCAGATCGCTTTATTTTTTTGGGAGGTTTAAACAATGGTGTTGGTTGTGGACGTTTCGCAATATTCTTCAGTTCGTTCGATATCAATTTCTCCTCGTTGTCCGCTTGAGATGCTTTGATGATTTTAAAGCGATTGTACATTACTTGTCCGGGAGTAGGCTTGCTGATTGGTTTAGGATGCTGGATTTTCGTTGGAACATTGGAAGCATTCGAATGAGCGATCCTTTTTTTAGAAAGAACTAATTCATCTGCTGTCAAGACCTCATTTTTAATAGCTGTACTTTTATCTTCTTCCTCTTCCTGTGTAACTGTTGGCTTATATTCGTTGAAAATCCTAAAACATTCTTCCATAGTTTGTTGTTCATCAATATCCATATCGATATCATAATCGAAATCTAACGATATAGGTTTTTCAGAATCTGTCTTCTTTTTCTCAAACTCTGAATCTGAAGATTCCTCTTTTTTCTTATCCTTATATTTTACATGTCCCTTTTCTTTTTTTCCATCGTCTTTGTGATTGTCAGATTTATGTTTCGAATGCTTATGCTTATCTCTCTCCCTATGGCTACTGTGGGATCTTCCATGTTTTTTTCTTGTCTTCTGTTTCCTTATATTTATTTTTCCTCTCAGTTTCTTTCTTCGAACTACTACCTTCTTTTGATTCTTCTAATCTTTTTTGGAATGGCTATGTTTTCTATCTTTGTCTTTACTTCTACTACTTTCACTTTTATTTGAGTCATTTTTTTTGGTATCCTTTACTTTCGTTTCACTTCTGTCGCCTTTTTCTTTTTTTTCATCTTTACTATTTGTTTTACTGTCTGTTCTGTCCCTTTTCACCTCTTCTCCACCGCTTTTTCTTTCCTTTTTATCCTTAGATTTATCTTTAGTATCACAGTGTTTATCTTTCTTATTGTGCTTATTACTTTCTTTTGAATGTGATCCCCTATCTTTGTGTTTATGAGAATTTTTCACTGTTTCATGAGTACTACTCCTACCATCAAATTCATTGGTTTTTGAAATTTTATCTCTTTTCTGTGATGTGTTTGTATTCTCTAAATCATTACCTGATACATTCACTTTCGTAGAATTGCTTTCTTTCAAATTTTTTTCCAGAGCTAAATTCTCACTAGTATCCAATGTACAATCTTCAGGATTTTTAATTATATCAGACATATTGATTATTTCATCAATCATATTGAACTCACTGTCCAGATTTTCAAAGTTGATATTAGAGTTTGGTTTTGAACAAATAGAAGGTGTATACTCAACTTTTGGTACGTTATTTAGGCCGCTGGAATTTGGCTTATAAACAATATCAGATAAGCTATCTTCGTTAATATCTTTATGGGATGTTGGATTATATTGGTATTTACTTTCTTGCTCTGCTGGTTTGTATTCATATTTATCTTGATTTTGTTTCATTATTTTTTCATTTTCAGCGATACTCTTCATTCCATATTCTGGTACATACTTGGTTTCTAAATTGCTCTCGTTACTAGAATTGCCCTCTTTTGAACTTAAATCTGAATAATTACAATTATTTGTAGAACTTTTTACATTTGAATTCAATAAACTTATAGGAGTTGGTTTATAAACAATGTCAGAAAATGTATTGTTACGGAACGAACGTGTTGACTTCTCAACTTTATAAACATCTGGTACATAACTGATTGGGATATGACTTTTTCTCACAGCTAATTCACTTTTAGGGGTTGGCTTATAAGTAGGAATTTCCCTGGAACTTGAATCCTCTGATGAAGTTTCATTCACATTCTCCAATTGTTTTTTCCTATGATTAAAATGACAGTAAGGGCGGCCACAGGTATTTTCCAAATAGGGACATTCAATATCATTAAAATACCCTTTTGAGGGTAACATTTTGGATTTTAAAAATGATAATATTAGAAAAACTTCAAAGATCATAACCTCAAGTTACACAAATTCTGTGAAAAATTGTCAGCACAGAACCACAGAAACAAAATATACAATCTGTTTTCGGGTTACCAAAGATTATAGAGTAGTAGAGTACTCTATAATCTTTGAGAGGCCGTTCCACTTGGCGATCACAACGATCAGAATGCTCCTTTAGCCGTTCCACTTAACGACCGCGGTCTTTGTGAGCGCGGCAAAATCATCGCTCACTCCAAGCTCAAATCGACCCACATATTTCGATGTTCTGTGACGACCTATCTCAATTGGCGAATCCAAAAATCTAAACTCCTCTAGCGGCGAAATATCGCCCTAAGAAAACAAGTATACTTTGGAGTAATCCCGTTCAAAATACATGGTTTGTAATATAAATCAGTGATATTTTCGTTTAATATGCGAAGATTGGTGAAATTATTAGGTTTTTTGAATAGTAGAATTGATGCTGAGAAACTATCGAAAGGTATTTATACGAGAATTATAAGTTAACATAAGATTATTCTCAAATTCATGTGTTAAATTTCAGGTTAGAAACTATATTGAAGCTGAGCAGATATAAAAAGATTAATTTGAATCTTGATTTGAATAATATTGGGGGTAGTGGAATAATATTTTCATTATGAGTGAATAAATTATACCCCTTGATATATTGAAAAGAGAAGCTTGAGTGAGAAGATTGAAGATGGGAAAAATGTTTGTTTTCTCTCTTCATTTTCAGATTGATAATCTTGGCTCAGGTTTGTTGTAAGGAATTTTGTGGATATTTCATAATAGTTTATATATCTTTTCAGGTTCAAAATTTCAGCAAATGAAAGCTCCTGAGTTTAAAGCTACTGCTGTGACTTCTCGAAACTTGCAACGTAGTTAATATCCAGAAGAAATGAATATGGCTTGTATGGCCCAACATAAATTGAGGAGAGAATCCAGGAATGATACTCTTCGGGATAAACATATTATTTCTCAATCAACAACTCAGTGTACTCATTTCCATGATTTTGAAAGTGGTGTGTAAATCAAAGAAAAAAATGCTGCAATATTGTCTGCTTTGAGTTAAGAGGAACAATCTACTGTGTATGTCCTATTCAAAATGCAATCTGTGAGATTTGAAAATGCAGAGGAAGTATCTGAAGACAATGGGACAAGTGAACACTGGTGATTTGATGGGAAATTTTGCTAACGCTATTAAAAATAAGAAACAATTGAACTCCTTGACTGAATTTGCAAACACTGGGTTTGAAAGATTATGGGTCGGTTTCACGAAACTTTGTTCGTACCGTTAAATTAATTAGAGCCACCTCGATTCGTTGAATTTTCAAAACAAGTGATTCGATTGGTTCGAATTTACGTCAGGTTTTTTAATTGCACAATTAAAGTTTTGTGAAACCGATCCCTAAGAAATTTCAAACAATTATAAATTTTCAAAGGTTTGTTCTATATTCATGTCAGCATTTTGTTTTAGTCATTTCACTTTGACTTGGCAATTACATACATCTCTTCTGACTTTTTGGTATCATCTCTGGCAAATTTTCCATTGTAAACAAATATTTTATCTATATTTGATTGTTATCTTAATATTATGTGATGAAAGATATATACAATTTCCATTTCAAAATTACAAACAAAACACAAATAAAGACTGGAAAAAATTTCAGAATCGTTTATTCATTTTGCAACATATGATTGAAGAAATGATTAAATGAAATGTTCTCAATCAAATTTTGTTCGTAATCTTAATGAAAGGGAGCACCCACTTTCAAAAATGATTTGGGAAAACTTTAATAAACAATGAAGTCGTATGTTTCGAAATTCAACAGATTCATCTGAACCTGTGTGCAGCACGAATGATTCTGCTTCAATTGGATATCACTTCGAGGTAGTACCATTCATTCACGAATTCTGCAGAATCCCATGGATCTAGGAAATACTTCCAAATATATTATTCTACGTCATTTGAGTAATCCCAACAAGTGAAATACATATTCATTTGACCCAAATAATTGTTCTTACAAGTAATCTAAATATCTTTGCATACAATTTTTTCATCATTCGTGGTGAAAACGAGTTGTTCTTCTGAATTCGCCACACTTAATGTACAATCAGAAATGCATTAACACACACTACCTTCTTAAAAAGCCTCTAAATCACTCTTAAAATGAATATCTATTCATTTGTTTCACAAAATGATATAAATATCCCGTTGTCATTCAAAAATTTACAAAAAACCCCTAGCGCCACTCAGGCTGGTGGCTAAATTTCGAACCTAGAAAACAAGTATTTACAGCGCCCTCAACGGTAGTTGGATTCGCCAATAGATGCGTGAAAGTGAAAATGGACGTTCAGAATACAGTTTAGATATATATTTATTATAATATTTCTAACTGTTGTACACTTTAATTAAATTTATTGTTTAGAATGACTTCCACTTTTTTCAATCTTGTCATTTCTTTCATGACAGCCCAAAACGCCCAATAATCCGTTCCACTTGAGTTAACATAGGGGCCGTTCCACTTGGCGATCACAACGATCAAAATGCTCCTTTAGGCGTTCCACTTAACGACCGCGGTCTTTGTGAGCGCGGCAAAATCATCGCTCACTCCAAGCTCAAATCGACCCACATATTTCGATGTTCTGTGACGACCTATCTCAATAGATGCGTGAAAGTGAAAATGGACGTTCAGAATACAGTTTAGATATATATTTATTATAATATTTCTAACTGTTGTACACTTTATTTAAATTTATTGTTTAGTATGACTTCTACTTTTTTCAATATTGTCATTTCTGTCATGACAGCCCAAAACGCCCAATAATCCGTTCCACTTGAGTTAACATAAACCGATTTCAAGCGAATAACCAGTAATGACCGCGGTTATCTACGGTCCTGCCTGCGGTTATCTACGGTTATAGCCTTCAGCGATATTCCTTGTAAAATGATTATAACCGACAATGACCGAAGTCGCTTGAATGCAGTTGGTCCTAGTTGGTAATTACCAATGAGGACCAGGTTATTCGCTTGAAATCGGTTATAATAGCGCAAGCAAGCAAGTGGAATGGGGAAAAGAGCGGTCGTGAGCGTGAGCGTTGTGATCGCCAAGTGGAACGCCTAGGGATGGGCAAAGAGCAGAAATATATCGATATATATTGTATCGATATTTGTCGACAGTATCGAATATCGATTCGATATATCGAGTGAAAAATATCGATATATCGATATATTTGCCAAATCTCAACAAAAAGTTACTCGTTACTCCTGTGCTTTACCAGAGACCTGTTTTTTCTGCAGCTGTAATAAAAATTTATGTTTTTTCGTTGATCTGAAATAAAAAAAAAAATTTGGCACACCCTGTGAAAGATTTCTTATTGTTTAGAAAGCGCTTCTTATATCCCCTTTTCTGCTCTATCAAACTTTGAAAACCGTTTGCCGATATTTCCTGCCGTTTGAAGAAAAAAAATGTTGAACTTTTTCTTTGATTTCTTCGATAGCTTCAAATTTTTTTGAAGGTTCCGCCTAAAAAAATTTTCTCATTTCATAGTCGAAAGGACTCGATCCCAAAATTTTTTTTAGACATAGTTGAAACCAAAAATTTTTTTTGGGGGTTACCCTAAAGTGACAAAAAGTTTTTCCAACATTCCAAATAACTTTTTCAAGAGAAGTTTTTCCAAAAAATCATATCCCTCCAAAATTCAGCTCCGTCCAAAATTTGGGGGGAAAGGGGAAATCGAATTTCTTCTACCCTCAACTTGCCCATCGACCATTTGAACAAAACACTTGTCTCCACATACCCCCAATTCCAATTTGAGGTATGTGTGATATCAAAAAATACCGAATTTGATATTGTGAAATAAATATCGATAATATCGAGAATGAAAATATCGACGATATTTATCGATATTTATCGGAAAAAATATCGATATTTTTATATATCGATATTTTTGCCCATCCCTAGGAACGCCCATAATAGCGCTAGCAAGCAAGTGGAATGGGGAAAAGAGCGGTCGTGAGTCGTGAGCGTGAGCGTGGTGATCGCCAAGTGGAACGCCCCCTGAGGGTTACAATATTCAGAACCGTTCTAGGATCGTTCTCGAACTGCGACGAACTGATTCGTACTTCAGGATTGGATGAAGTTTTTGAAAATCTGAATGAATTAATCGACAAGTATCATCAGTTATCTGCACGAAAGATATATCTCGTGTTTGCCGAGCGGCCGATTATTATGGTAATATTCATAATTAAATCGAAATCAAGGCAGAGACATACTTATTTTCTTAGTTCGATGTTCAGCCGCCAGGGGTGTTGAATTCTTTTTTCCAAAAACATATGAATAAGCAAAAATATCACTCTTCCAATCAACATCATTTCTTGTTTTTTAGTGCTGATTTCAGACGCTAGGAGGCGCGTAGTAATTTAATTGTTTCATAGACAATCAATTATCTATGGTTTGGTCACAGGTAATGGAAATATTTCATATTCTATGGGTGGATTTCCATAACCCAACTTTATATAAATGTTGATCTGTGATGTTAATTTAAAATTCGATCAATTATAATTACAATACTGTAGGATTGAAATAAGCCAAAAATGATAATTCCAAGCCTTCTCATTGAACATTAACTTTTTTTATATCTAGTTGTTGTGTTAAGCAAATTATCAGTGATGTTGAACAGAATTTGTTGGCGTTTGGTACATTGTAAAAATGTCAACAAGCAGCCTATATTAAAATGGAATAAATTATATGATTTTTCCTTTCGGACTATTTCTACAAATAAGCCTTTATTGGTAGAGAAAACTAACGATAAAAAAATTCCCGAAAATATTTATACTGGAGTTTTAAGTTCTCAGATCAGAGCGGTCAAGGTAATTCAATCTCTTGCATTGTTGATTGAATTTATTCTGCTAAAACAACAAATTCGTTTCAAATTTTTCTTATAGGTTTTTTCACTTTCTTCAAGCATCATAGGTTTGTGTGCCCAACCAGTAATATATAACCAAATTGTGTCAATTGGCAACATACCAATAATAGTAGCTGCATATACTGGTATTGGCTTTTTCACGTTTGTAACTCCTCTACTATTACATCTGATAACTAAAAAATATGTGACGTCCATGGATTATATAGCTGACGAAGATAAATATATTGCATATACTATAAATTTTTTCTGTTTCCCTAAAAGGGTAAGCTCAGATTTTTTAAAGATGGCTTTTCGATTAATTCGAATATTTCAGGTGGAGTTTAAAGTAGAAGATGTAGAAGTACCTGATTTAGCTGGAATGTTCACTTCAATTAAGGTTAAAGGAAGAGCTTTATTTATCGATCCCAGTCATTTTTCGAACCCAGAGCATTATGCTATTTTGATGGGTTTTAATAAACCAATGGATTTCCATCTAGGGAAATCCAGTCCAGATGAAAGTAATGTCGAGAACAAATGAATGCTGTTAATAAAATTAAAAAAAAAAATATGATACCAAATAAATGTTGTTGAAATTACCCTGTGGAGTCTGAATATTTTTAAGGTGCCTCTCATTCATAAATAGGGTGTGGTTCGAAAAATATGTAATACATACAATTGTATTATTCAGACAGGTCAATTTTCATTTAATTCAGAATTGCCACACCATATTTAGGCAGTATTTTTGTTGTATCTGTTGGAGGAACTTATTTTTCATTAATCCAATTTCATTGCAAGCCCTAGGCAGATCAGCAAAATCTTGTGATTAATGAAAATGAATGGAATTTGAATTTAAGCACTCAGGTCGCTCCATCTATGGATCCTTCTTTATCAAGTGACCTTGTTCCTCCATGGATCAAATGTACGCAGACCAAAGATCGCTAACGATTCTACAATGTACTGTCCGTTGATTTCAGGTAAATGTTGAAAAACCCGTCAGATCCTTAGTAGGATGACTAGAAAATCCGAAGATGTAAAAACTTGCATGATAATAACGTGCGTTCAAAAAAATATTCGTCGTCGAGTAGGCTATGGAATTTTGAAGGTTTAATTTTCTGAACTACGTTCAGACGCAAAATATTGACGATCCAAATTGCATTGCCTTTTTGACGACGAATTTTTTTCAACGCACTTTTCAGTTTATCGTGTTCTGTGGTATCGAAATTCCAAATTCTGACGTAGGATTCGAATATATATTAGTGTTCTGTGATTCGAATGATCCGATTCTTTCTATTTTCTATTCTATGTCCTGTCATCCTACCCTATTTCATATCTATGCCCTATTTATTATCTATGATCCTTCATGATGAAAGAATGCAAATTTTCTACAGATGTTAATAATTTACAAGTGAAAAATTGAGTATATAATTTAAAATTAGTGCTGTAACATAATTCTAGACTTCCATAGCATATGAAAAGTGTTAGTGTGTTGTAGTGTAGTGAACCATTTTCATATTATTTATTTCCTTAGGTATTCATCGGAGTGAAACAATTCGTGAGGTAAGATTAAAAATGGCGTCCCTTCACTCTCGAAAACGTTTCAAATTCCATTGGCAGCTCATATTTGAAAGTTAACATATTGGAATTTCAATGATTGTTTCATATTTTAAAATATGTTGAGTTTTTACTAGGATATATTCTCAGATTACCCTTACAATAGCGCAACTGCTGTACCTAACTTGTATAGTTAAATTGCAACAGCTTATTTTATGATTATTGTCAGTATGAATGAACTTTTGCGGAACTTTGACTGAAGTTTTGGATTTTTCTAGGAGTCCAGGATGTCTGAAGGTACTCCAATGGTATCGGAAACTTCCAACTCAGAAGCCAACTCTGCACAAGTTAATCTTCTCCAGCAAGCCCAAAACAACTGGATGTATTATCAGCATTACAATAATATTGCATCGCAGCAATATGCTGATTATTACAAGTACTGGTCTCATATGAGTGCCAATCCGTACGTTTATCCACAAATAATGACTATGAAAAAAGATGATATCCCCATAAATCCACCTTTGCCAAAAGGCCCCCCACCCCCTGTGTCTCAACCTCTTTCTGTGCGGCCACCTTTATTAAACACACCCAAACAATTTGGTAACATACGATTCAATATTAACGGCAAACGTCCATTAGCACCTAGTTCTTTCCAACAAAACACCTCGTTAACTAGCGGCGCGGCGAAAAAAAAACGTAAACGTAATAGGAACAACCAACAGCAGCAGCAGCAACAACAGCAACAGTATAATTTCAGTTCTAATTGTAATCTGCCCCCATTGCCACCTCCAGAGTCGAATGTCCCTAAGCCGGAACCTCCGCCAGAGTTGCCCCCAGATCCTCCGACACCCCCTGCAGCTGAAACAGAAGAGACAGTTCAAAAGGTAGCCAAAGATGAGGCTACAAGTAATGTAAGTAACGATCCCACAGCGGAATGGTCCGATAGTTTGAAGAAATACGTAAGTGATAGCTATGCGAAATGTAAGACTGTAATCGATAAAAACCAAGTCGAGATAATATTGAAAGGAAAATCACGCACGCTATTAACACGGGACAGATGAACAAAGATTGGAGCAAAGAGCCGCTCCCGAGTATTCACAGCGAACGTATGACCCTTGTACCGAAACCTGTCCAACAGAAGATTCTGCCCTCGTCTATGGGAGCTAGATTGGGAAACCGAGCTTCCACCATCAGGAGACAGAGCAAATCCAGTTCTAGGTCTCGTTCTAGGTCCAATTCTCCTTTCAACAGGAAGTCCAGATCTAGGAGTCCTAAATGGCGTAGGTCATCAAGGTAGGTTCATTATCGATTTTGTCCTAAAATGTTTTATGTTTCTTCAAAAAGGCTAACTACGTCAAATACTCATATTTCTATTATAAAGTTGGAGTTATGGCGTGAGCACTTTTTACAATTTCAAGGTTCTCAATTAATGAAATTAAAAATAGCCTTCATGTAAAATGAAAATGGCATAACAGGCGAATTCAATATAAACTCACCGCCAAAGCAGAAACGAAAAAAAATATTATAAAGCTTGATTTTTGAATGAGTAACAGTGTTGTCAGAACTTTTTTCAGATTGCAAGAATGAGACAAATTTTTTTTCCAGAAATAAACATCTAAAACTTATTTGCATCAAAATCTTACATTAGGTTCAAGAGTTATGAAAGAAGCATCAAACATACTAACCGCTCAACTTCGTCTGCCCAAATGCCAAATTATTGTTATTATTATTAGTCTTTTGTGCTCAAGCACGTGTGTTCATGATTCTTCAGAAATGAGACCCTGTGGTTTGTCAGCTTCACAGTATTCAACGACCAAAACTAATTGTTTAAAGAGTGTGTTTACCAGTGTTGTGCGAGTTATTTTTAGAAGAAATGAAAGCCTGTGGTTCGTCAGCTCCACAGTATTTTATGAGAACCGAAAAATTCTATCGCTCATTTTTTTGCAAGTAAAATTTTCCAAAAATTTGTAAATGCTTTTTTTATGATTGAAAAGAAACAGTTAAATTTGGTTCTGAAAATATCGTAAAAAAAAAATTTTCTTTCAGTGAGAATTTCTATTTTTTTCTCAATATTTTTAGAACATAACTCACCAGTTTTTTTTCAATTTTTTTATAATCTCCAAAACATACAAAATTAAAAAATAAGTGAAAAAGTGAAAAAAATTCAATAATTGATTCTTGAAAAGAAGAGGTCAACTTTAAGGAACGAAAACCTTGTTCCCTTAATTTTTTCAAAATTTCAATAAATCGCTCCAGGAAAACCGCTGAATCGATAGATCTACCGATATGTATGGGTCTTTGGAGTATAATAGGCTGTAAAATTGTTTTATAACCTTAGCTTTCTCCCCAATATTGACGTCCGTTACCAAAAAATGGTAAAATGGCATTTTCTTGCCCTTTTTTCACATTACCGTTACAGGTGAAAAACATTTTTTTTTTATCAAACATGAAAGATTTTTGTGGGAATTTTTCTGCTGAAAAATAAACCGGCTCTCTGTTTGCTAGGCCTCCAGTAGTTCCGGAGATATCGGCAGTTTAGTGAAAAAGGGTCCTTTTTCATTCAAAATTGGATATCTCGAAGACAAAAGGTCATTTCCGAGGGTATTGAAAAACTAATTAGAGCTGAATAAACAGGATATGCGGCCTTTGCATCAGCCTAGCTCAAAAATTTTTTTCCATGCGCGTAGAGCAAAAAAAAAAATTGAAAAATTAAAAAAGAATTTTCTTCGTGCTTTATCTGAGGATTGCATGGCTACCCGTACTCTGAAAAATTGTTAACCAATAAATTAAAAAACTAGATTCTTCAAGCTTCAGAAGTTGATTTTTCTATTTCTCATATGACCATTTTTCACTGAGATACAGCCTATTGAAAAACACCAAAAAATTTGGAAAATTTTTCTGTTCCTTTAATTGTTGCGAGAAGTATATATTTCTATAATCAGTCAACCCCTAAATGCATGGACCCTCCCGTGACGCGGTTTCTTGTGTCAGATCTTCTTTGATATTATATTCCTTTGATTCAGAGAGCTGAACTGATACAATACATATTGAAACAAAAAAGGTATCTAAAATAATGTTCCACTTAATGGGGGATTTTGACTAGTTTGGAATGTAATACAATTAAAATAAATGTGACCCTTATCTGCAGCATGTATTCCTGATGAAATGCTCTTTACATCATAGTCTTCATACGGATATTTCGCGACATATGACAGGTTGAAGAAATAAGAAATTAGGCAAGAAATAAATATCCGGGATCACAGTGTGCAATGTTCAACTGTACACTATCATTTTACAATGAAATATTAGGTGTATTAAGTCTAGCAACAAAATAAATTTATAAAGAAGTTGGTTATTGAAACCCATCGTTTTTGTTTGCAGCAGTTCCAGTTTAGATGAAGATCAGAAAAAACCGAAATCTCCCCCGAAGAATCGAGGTAAACTAGCCGATAGATTAGGACCCTCGAAGAAAATGACAGCTAAACAAATGAAAAAAGCGAAGGCTAAAGAAAAGAAAGCCCAATTTATATCGAATTTCAATGCTGGGATGGAAGAGAACAAGGAAGTTCTGAAACAGAGAGCAGAACGTTTCAATAACACCCAAAACGGTAATAAGAATCACGTACACAATCTTCCGCCAGTAACGAAACAACAAGTGATGGTCATCGACAAATTTTCCGATGACACCAGCGGAGACTTTGACTGGGAGCAAATTCACGTTGTGGGCACCTGTCAAGACTTGGAAAAGTCTTTTCTACGTCTTACTAAAGCCCAGAAGCGTGTGAAGTGCGACCTGTTCAAGTGCTCAGGTTATCTCTGCAGAACGTTAAGGAAAGATGGCTCAAAAAGCAAGATTATTATTATACCTGCGATCAGCTCAAGTCGATCAGGCAGGATTTAACGGTTCGTTAAATTGTCTCTTTGGTTAAACGAAAGTCCTAATTAATTTCTTATTGCAGGTACAAGGTGTCAGGAATGATTTTACTGTTGAAGTTTATGAAACTCACGCTAGGATAGCGTTGGAAAAGGGGGATCATGAAGAATTTAATCAGTGTCAAACGCAGCTAAAGATGCTGTACGCGGATCTGGGGGGTGCAAACAGAAATGAATTCACTGCTTACAGGATACTCTACTACATATTCACCAAGAATAATTTAGGTAATTACATTTTTTTTTCTTCGAAATTCAATTTCTCATTAAAACTCCAATTATACAGGGTGAGTCTTTGACTTGTACGTATATTTTAACCGTAGATTCCTGAGGTCAAAAGAAACACTTTTTTCCTTTACCATTTTTTCCGATTCGGCCTAGATAAAAAGATTTAGCCTATTCAAACTTTCATAATGAGCTATGCCACTCCTGGAAATCATAGATATGTCTACCATTCAAAACTTGGAACTAATAACAACAAAACAAGCGTCAACTTACTTTTTTCAATCATATTCGACGAAAGATGAAGTACGATTTTGTTAGTTCTAAGTAATTACCGAATTTATAAAATGTACCTACAATGAATACTTATACTTCATACAGATTTCGTTAGCGGCAAATGTTGAATATTCTTCTCTTGATTTCGTTTTCCTTATCGATCATGAAGAATTCAGCTTGCTATCTCCTATATCCGCTTTGAGATTCATCTTCTATATGTATGAGTATGAGTATGTAATCATTTTTTATCGTTGTTTATAAAATTTCCTGAAGTTCTCTGACAGAAACATAACCTTCCATTTCCATACATAAACAAATGTATGCTGAACGTTGCCAGATATAACTCCGTAACCGTAGATCATAGACCTACTATACAGTGTAAACTGTGCTCAATATAATGATCAAATGTCATTGTATGTTGATGGTTTTTTTCAATTATAACGATGTTGTGAATAATTTGTTATCTGAAATTTAACTTAACATTTCAGAAGATACCTATTATCATGTTTAATATACTTCATGATGAAATGAAAATGAAACAACTTCAACTTTGACAACGCAGATTTTTCGCGACTGTTTTATGTTGGTCGTTGGTGCGCATAGAGTCATCAACAAACAATTGAAATTGGGAATTAATGGTATCGTGATTTTCAATTAAAACTTTATTTCGTTTATTCGACTGTATTAGTGTGAATCTGCAGAATGTATTCTAACCAGGAAATGGTAGATATGCTAAAAGGCTTTTTTATTAATGGAAAAATAGTTTTGGGCTCGTATGCTACCAGGGAAAATAACAGACAACACCAATTCGGAGTAAATATGTGGGCAGGCATGGTGAACCATCATCTGATATGACCACGAAAACGGTAGGCTGACCGCAGATGATTTGGACAACTTATTGGATGACGTACCATTTATTGTTGTTCCAAAGTCCAGAGTTGGTATAGAATGATTCAATAAAAATTTCAACAGGAAACTTGAATCCGTGTAATTTTTTTCTGTGTGGTTTCATGAAATAACTTGTTAACAGCAATTTTGTGAATAATGTGGCCGAATTGTGATCGGTGTGTCAATTGCATGTGTAGATTCGAATGGTGGTGCCAGAGACAACAACATGATTGTCTCTGGGTGGAGTATTCACTTTGGCTTTTAATGAAAGCGGGAAGTTAGGGCTTCTAGCGAACAATCCCCTTTAAAAAATGAACTCGCCTAAAGTATTGGGTATTTTGAAAGAGGTGTGTAAATTTGCTTGAATAAATAAGGATGTGAATCGAAAAAGTAGAGGTGAACTCATGAATAGAACTCAATTTTCAAAATCCGCCAGTTCCGTTTCCATTCATAACCTTATCCTTCCAGAACATGAATTCTCGAATTTATACGTGATGATTTTCAACGTGACAACGTAGCAAAAACTGAATTCTATGCATATTTTCGACAGAGTTACATTCAGCCAAGGTACCCAATTTATTGAATTTCTCAGAAATGTCTTCTTTCAATATGGAATTACTCGTAAATGGCGGGTTTACAAAAAAATATCAGGAATACTTTTATATTCCAAAATGAATAAATATTCATCTAATCACATTAAATTTACTGTTTACAATTAGTTTCTTCGAATTTCTGGTGAATTTATGGAATGTTATGGTCATAATTGAGAAACTGACGAATCGGAAAAAATGGAAGATGAAAAAAGTGTTTCTTTTGACCACAGGAATTTACGGTTAACATATATGTACAAGTCAAAGACTCACCCTGTATAGATTAAAAATGAATGAAACAAAATATTAGTTTTGTACCAATGGTATTATCATTTTTAACCTCCAATGTATTGATTTCGTTTCCAGATTTGATGACGATACTGAAAACGCTCTCTCTAGAAGAGAAAAAAGACGATTGCATAAGCTTCGCTTTAAAATTGAGGTCGGCTTGGGGACTTGGTAATTTCCATAGGTTTTTTTTAAACTGTACTCAGGGGCACCTCTTATGTCAGGCTTTCTTGTAGATTGGTTTATAGAACGCGAGCGTAAAGACTATTTAAAAAGTATGATCAAAAGGTGAGTTTCGAATCTTTTCCATCTCAATATGCAGGTTGGTATCTTTCCCGATTTATGCGATATCGGAGTCCCTAAAACCTTGTTTTTCGTTTTGTTTATGTGTTTTATTTTTTTGACTTTGATTTCGAAAAGTATTCACATTTGGATGATATATTCTGGGTTGGTAAGTATTAGATGAAAGAATATCGATATTCTCTGTGTATTGTCCATCTACATTTTAAAAGTTAGATTTTTAATTTTTCTTAAAATCTAAAATTAGCGATATTGATTTCAACTTTCCAAATTTTATACAGATAAGGACATGGTTGTTTAATCATAACTACCTGAAATAATTCATATCAATACATTTTAGTAATCACTAGATTCTTTAACTTTGTTTTAGTTATTACATCAATTTACAGTTACTTCTTGGTTCATAAAGAATTGTTATAGTTTCCCTTTGAACACTTCAGTTCCTAGATGGAACTACTATTTATTTTTGCTGAAAATGTGAATATCAAGCATGGCTCAACTCACTGTTAATTTTGAATCATACAATACTATTTACTAGCAGAAAAACTGAAAGAGAAACACTCTGGCAGAATCTCCCAGGGTTGTATCACTCCAAAAAGTTCCTTCGGAATTTCGAAACTGCAAGATCCAAAAAATATTTGGATCTCAGTAAGAGCCAACTACACCTCCTCACTGGCTTTCTTACAAGGCATTGTCGCCTCAGAAAGCACTTGCTGAAAATGGGCGTATCGGACACTGACGAGTGTAGATTCAATGGGGAGGAGGAAAGAAACTCCTATTCACCCTAGTCACAGAATGCTTTGGCATTATAAGCCAAAGGAAACAATGCTTTGGTCAAGAGACCTGTAGGAGTGAGGAATTAGCCTCACTGAAGCCTTCCGAGATATTGGATTTCATAAGATCTCTGGGACTGGAAGGCGAGCTGTAAAGCTTTTTCAGGGGTCACAATAGACCATCAGGTCGCAGTGGACTGCAACCCCTTTTAAACTATTAACTACTAGCAGAAACTGGTATCTTGTGTTGTGAAAACTTCGATCCGGTTTACTTCCAAAGTCGTTGTTTAGTTGTTAAAATGCCTAGAGCACTTGTACGCGAAATTTATCGTTAGCTAATTGAATTTGACAGAGGTCGAATTATAGGTCTAAGGGAGGAGGGGTTGTCATTTCGAGATATCGCAAATCGTACGAGCAGAAATCCAACTACTGTTGTGAGGTGTTGTCAAGCAGCACAAATGAAGTTAAAGATCCACTTCTAAGACTTATGGCCATTAGAGACCGATTTGCGACAACTCGATCTTTGTCTGATGAGTGGTTAGGAGAACAAGGCCATGCTGTGACTATTCGATCGATTTACTGCTGCATAAGGACTTTTCGACAGCAGCATTATCGACCCCATAATGTGTTACCTCTTCCGGTGTTTGTCCCCGCAAACACCCTTTCCGACACCAATCCTCAGCCTTGGAACTCTAGTTGTAATTTGGTTCCATCGGTTCCAGTTTGTTGAGGAACCTTGCAGGACTCTCGTGGTGATTCCACTGAGAAGCCCGGTTGGTACTCCCAGATCGTCAGTCAAGATGTTAGCTGACTGTTGTGACCATACACCTCGCCAGGAGATGGTACATGACGTTACTCTCACCGTAGAGGCCGGTCTACAAGTAAACCTGGCTACTTCGTTCTTAATCGGATCGATGTTATATTCGCCGACCTTCAAACTGTGTTTGAGATCAAGCGGTGGAGTGCCTGACACGACCTGAGTGTCAAAAACCCACACGTCACGCTCCCCTACGACGATCAGATCGGGTTCGCGAACGCCCACAGTTGTTCACAGGCGCGGTTCGGTAAACACCGTCAGGTCCTTGTTCTTTAAGAAGCCAGAGAGTATCGTGTCTCAGGATCCTTTTTCCGTGCTAGTACGCCCTACAATTGATTTCAGAGAGGGCTGTTCACCGTCCTCTCGACGTGCGGACTCGGGTTGGTAGACTGTTGACCTGCACGTGATATTATTGGCGATAGTCCCTTCCTGTTTTTAAATGCTGCAGCATCAATCCACTCTCTTTAGCTCATAACCGTCGTTCGAGGCATAAAGCCTCGTTGCCCAGTATTTTCTGCGCTGTTCTGCAGAAAAGATCCTGTCACCGTCGATTGTCAGGACCTTTTCGGCCCACCCGATCTTATTGTGAGCCCATGCTGTAGTAGAGACAGATCTGACTGCCCTTTAGTTTTTATTCGAGGTAACACGACAACGTTGCGATACCTTAAAGAAATAGCGGAGCCATATGTTTTCCCTTACCTTAACCGGATTGAGAATCCAATATTTCAGCAAGATAATGCTCGACCTCATGTTGCCAGAGTTGGTTTGAACTTTTTTGAAGCGACCCATGTGAATCTTTTGCCATGGCCGCCTAGATTCCCCGATCTTTGGCATATAGAGCGTGTTTGGGACATCGTTGGTAGAAGGCTTTGGCGGCTCTGATACATGAAGTACAGGTAGCTTGGGATAGTATCCGTCAAGAAGAAATAGTCCATCTTCTTGCGGCTACGTTCATCCTTCCGGGAACTTCGACCGCAAAGATCTTTTGTTCTTTACCCAACTCGTTCATTTAAATCCCAAGGAGGCCGTCAATGGCATTGATAAATCGAACGACATCCTTAGGAGCTTAAGCTGTTACCTTATGGGGATCCAGAACCGACTACCCCATGTGAATTGTTCTTCCGCCGGCTCTGGGCACTTGCAGATTTCATCTGCTGATTTTCCCATGCGATACAAAAAATATTTGTATCTACCATTACTCGAAGCTCAGCTCGTGTTAGCTTTATGAGAGTCCTAGTGTAGGTCGGCGAGAATTCCACAAATTTCTTAGCTTGAGCAAGTCTAGGAGTATTTCTCCAGAGCGTTGTTTCTTTCAACGCTTCCCATTGTTGGACCGCTTTCTTGTATTGGTCTTTTCCCAGCCCACAGAAAGGTTCAGGTCCAACAGGCTTCAGCCTTGATGAAAGTTAACTCTACATTGACTTTATAACTTATTTTTTTATGTTCTCTCGGGAAGGTTTTGAACGAAACAAGACACATTAAATGGACGAAAAATTCAGGATTTCACCGAATCTTATGTGAAAGAAGAGAAATGAACAATTTTCAAAATACTGAAATGCTGATGAGTGATTTAATACTTGGTATTTCCACCCCTTGATTTAATTACAGCTCGGCGACGACGGTTCATATTCAAAATGAGTGATCTTAAAATGTTCTGATCTAATCCTTCCCAGATTTCTCCGAGTTGGATTCCTAAGTCATTAAGAGTAGCTGGATGATTTTCTGAACTTTTCAGCCTTCTATTGAGCTTGTCCTAAACCTGATCAATCGGATTGAGATCTGGACTTCTTGCTGGTCATTCCATTCGAGAAACTTCAACCTCTTCAAGGTACTCCTGAACGATGCGCGCACGATGGGGTCTGGCATTATCGTCCATAAAAATGAAATTTTCACCAATGTATGGGGCAAATGGCACTACATGCTCTTCAAGAATTTTCCTTATATACTTATCAGCATTCATAGCTCCATTATCAACGACCACTAGGTCTGTGCGAGCAGTCAAATATATTCCACCCCATACCATAATCGATCCTCCCCCGAAACCAGTAGTATTCAGGAAATTGCACTGAACATATCTTTCATGTGGACGTCTGTATACAAGGGAACGTCGATCACAATGGTAGATGCAGAATCTAGACTCATATGTGAAGAGAACTCTTTCCCAATCGGCATCTTCCTAATGGATATTCTCTCTCGCAAAATCCAAATGCACCCTTCGATGGGCTGGGGTAAGAGCTGGGCCTCTTGCTGCGACACGAGGCATTAAATCATATACTCTGAGGCGATTTCTTATTGTCTGAGAACTAATTTGCACTCCATGAGTTTGCTCAAGCTGATATTGAAGGAGGCGAGCGGTTGCAAACCGTTGTCTCAACGAAGAAACTCTCAAGTAACGTTCTTGAATGGCAGTTGTTACCCGTGGTTTATCCTGTATTGAAAAAAAACGTTGAAAGTGGATAACATATGCATGCATAATTCTGATAAGAATAATTATCATTGAGAACACCTTCAGTCGTAGAATAAATTTGAGATTTCCATAATGTGCGTTAATTTTTTTGCGCAGTGTATATTAGTATGGATATAGATGTTGAAGAAGAACTTGCATATTTTTCAAGAACAGAAAACCTTTTTGGTATATTTTAATTTTTTTTTGAGCCAGCTGATATTCACGTTTTCAACCTCTCATTATAACCGCACTAATAATTTTTTATGTTTAGCTACCGTCCAAACATCCCACTTGCATTCGTGTCGGACGAGTTGGCGTTCAAATCCCCCGAGGACTGCTTGCAGTTTCTTGAGCCTTTCGGCTTGACATTCACCGACGACACTCAAAATTCAATCGATTGTAAGCTCAGTATGTCTGCGTTGCCAAATATATGAACGCAGCAAAGTCTATATTTCTGCGAGGCGAGCGATCTCGATCGAAGCTGATGGATCTTCTTCGCGCGTTGTGTTTCTGAGTTGGATTTCGTACTAAGGACGCCTCAGACGGACGAAGCTGGATGTTCGGTTGTCGATTTGGACGCGTGCCATTTTCTCGTTTGATTTCCGTTCGAATCTCGGTTGGAGAGATTCGTCTTCCACAGATGACGGTCGTCTTCCGGTCCCCAATTTTCCATGGGCGTCGAAAGGGTCGATTGAAACCTTTTCGCGCCTTCCATAGGTAAAGTTTTTACCGTAATTCCTAGCGGTTGATGCAGTGTTGAAAGTTGTCTGTATTCTTCAAGGACACTCGTATGATGTTTCGACATTGCCGTTTTGTTATTTGTACATTTTGTATATACTGGAGTATAATTTGAAATAAGTTATAAATAGATTTATTAAGTATATGTCTTGTTGTTTTATTTTATCATTTCATCTTATTGTTTGATGTGAATGAGTGTTTCTACCTTATTGACAATATTTTTCTTAAAAATGAAGTTGATAAAAGTGTCAACTTTGATTAATTTTTAAGTTCTTTTGAGCAGCATCTCGCACAGTGTCGTTGAGGACGATTTGAATGGACTGTAAAAGTGTGACGTCACAATATGGCGACAGGATCAAAACAAACCTTTGTTTACATCCAATCCTGTGTAATTCGCCATAAGAGACGAGAGTCCTTCAGTAAAATGGAAATTTAATATTCTTATCGGTGTATTTTAAGAACGACATCGCGATATTTCGAATCCACAGAATCTGTAGAATGAGATAGAGGCAAAAAAATAGATGTTTTCCATTCAAATAGTCGAGTTAAAAGTGATGTAATGTATTGCTGCGAATTGTTATCACAAAGCTACAAGAAATGGCTTTGGTTTTCTATAAATAACGGCTCCAGTTTCAATAATCTTAGACCTAGAATCCTCTGAAGATGCCTACCACAGACTAAGGTGAAGTCATTTGGGTTTGAGTGGAAGAATAGAGGGCTCACACCCATCTGAACTCCGCCCTGTGAGTGTTGTTGTTGATCTTTTTTTTGAAATATCCAATAAAGGCCTATTATTATTATTATTCTTAATTCGCCACGACTAATGAGCCCGGGAATGTAATTTTTTGTTATGTTGTCTTCTTTTGTAACTTACATGAATAGGAATTACTCTTATTCTGTTATTTTTTTTTTTGTTCCAAAAGAAATTTGTATCGTTTTTTCAGTTGTTCCTGGGTTCTTGTCCTTAAAATTTTAATGACCTGAAAAGAGGAACAAGTATTGGAATAAGCTTATGACCTCAGTAGTCGAATTCGCAAAAAAAAGACAAGTATTCAAATCAAATTTTTATATAAAGTCAATTTTGAAAATACTTTTATTGCGGTGATTCTCGTTTGATTTCCGCTCGAATCTCGGTTGGAGAGATTCGTCTTCCACAGATGACGGTCGTCTTCCGGTCCCCAATTTTCCATGGGCGTAGAAAGGGTGGATTTAAACCTTTTCGCGCCTTCCAGAGGTAAAGTTTTTACCGTAATTCCTAGCGGTTGATGCAGTGTTGAAAGTTGTCTGTATTCTTCAAGGACACTCGTATGATGTTTCGACATTGCCGTTTTGTTATTTGTACATTTTGTATATACTGGAGTATAATTTGAAATAAGTTATAAATAGATTTATTAAGTATATGTCTCGTTGTTTTATTGTATCATTCCATCATATTGTTGATTGCTGATGAGAGTTTCTACCTTATTGACAATATTTTCTTACAAATGAAGTTGATAAAAGTGTCAAATTTGATTAATTTTTAAGTTCTTTTGAGCAGCATCTCGCACAGTGTCGTTGAGGACGATTTGAATGGACTGTAAAAGTGTGACGTCACAATATGGCGACAGGATCAAAACAAACCTTTGTTTACATCCAATCCTGTGTAATTCGCCATAAGAGACGAGAGTCCCTCAGTAAAATCGAAATTTAATATTCTTATCGATGTAGAATGAGTTAAAGGCAAAAAATAGATGATTTCCATTTAAATAGTCGAGTTAAAAGTGATGTACTGTATTGCTGCGAATTGTTATCACAAAGCTACAAGAAATGGCTTTGGTTTTCTATAAATAACGGCTCCAGTTTCAACGATCTTAGACCTAGAATCCTCTGAAGATGCCTACCACAGACTAAGGTGAAGTCATTTGGGTTTGAGTGGAAGAACAGAGGGCTCACACCCATCTGAACTCCGCCCTGTGAGTGTTGTTGCTGATGATTATGTAATATCTTTTTTTTGAAATATTCAATAAAGGCCTATTATTATTATTATTCTTAATTCGCCACGACTAATGAGCCCGGTAATGTAATTTTTTGTTATGTTGTCTTTTTTTGTAACTTACATGAATAGGAATTACTCTTATTCTGTTATTTTTTTTTTGTTCCGAAAGAAATTTGTATCGTTTTTTCAGTTGTTCCTTCCGCTTCATTTTTTCTCTGGATTCTTGTCCTTTAAATTTTAATGACCTGAAAAGAGGAACAAGTATTGGAATAAGCTAATGACCTCAGTAGTCGAATTCGCAAAAACAAAGACAAGTATTGGAATCAAATTTTTATATAAAGTCAATTTTGAAAATACTTTTATTTAGGTGATTCCGGAATTTTTATCTGTGAAGGAAATTTTATAGTTATTCACAGCTTACTAAATCTAACAGGCCGGAAGGTTAGACGTTGCCATTGTTACCATAGGAGTGTCAGGTAGCACGCGTAGATATAGACAGTATACGCTTTCCTTATGCAATTCGCACTGTTTTCGATATAATTTCGAATTTGTTTCAATTCACAATGAGATGAAGAACTGTAGGGAGGGAAACAAAACAGCATTTTATTTATTCGGGAATTACATATTTATAAATATTTGACTGCAAATAATCCAGAACTCACCACGAGGAGGTAGCTGTTGTATTGAGTTTCACAAGATTACAATCAGAATGGATATTATTCTACTTTCTAAAAGCGAATAAAATAGGTGAATGAACATCAAGTGAGGAAAAAAATTTCATTTCGCCCTCGAAAACGATTACATTCTGACTGCTGGTCTTTAAATTTGAAGTAAATCCTATAAAACAGAAATTCAACAAGAATAAACTCTGAATGAATGAAAACTCTAAATTCAAACCTAAAAATAGGTTAAAGTAAACTAGAAATAAACTCTGAATAAATGAAAACAATTCTGATAACTAACGACTAAAAGTTAGTAGCAGTTCTTGGGATTCTATCACACACCATTTTGGAATAATTACCTAGTGAGGAAGATGTTACTCAAAATTTGCTTGATATAATTTCAGAAGGCTGCTGACATAGTGGACATTTGTCGTGATAAACATTCCAAGTACGCTCGGAATATCTCATAATTAAACATTTCAAAACGTCTCTGATTATCCACTTCACTTCATATTCGGCAGTGAGAATAGTGTTGAGAATTTGTTAACAATCTATTACAGTTTACACATTCAAATAAAAATTAGTAGTACGAGCCATAGTACTCAAATCGAAGATTTTCAAATGAAATTTCAATAAATATTAAAATTTAAAACCTTCCTGTTGATAATCCTTCCAGATATAAACACTTATTTTCACTTCATTATTGATTGATAAACCGAACACGGCGAAAAAACACTGCAAGGTCGCAACACTCCAAGCCTCCGTTTGCGACCCTCCGATGGCATTCCGGCAACGTCGCATTTTCAAGCAACCTTCTGTCCTGTTAAATATCGTTGGCCGCGAGTAATTCAAACATTCGAGTCATCTCTTTTCTTCATAAAAGAAACCGACAAAAGGTTTGTTTCATTTATCTCTCAGGGTTACCTAGTCATTTCATAAAAAATGAGAAATCTTCAATAACCTTCCACAATACAAAAGGGAAAGTAGTTGACAATTCAGGTTTTAAGAATGCGGCAATGATCTCAGTAGTCGAAGCCGGAAAAAAGAAAGAAAAAAAGAAAGATTTTTCTATGGTTGCGATTTGGTTCCGCTTGTAAACAGCCTGTACAACGCACATAGAGAAGTATTGTTGAAGTGATCTATGGTACAGAAAACCATTCCTCTGTCAGTCAAAAATAAAAATATCTGAATAATTTAACTGATTTTATGCATAAAATATTTGAAATACATGATTTTCTGATGTATGCGGTTAGAAAAACCCTTGTTATAAGTTTCCTTTCATTCTATTACAGATTTCAACGATTTATCTTATTTATTCGAAACGATCATAGTCGTTCAAGTTTTATTTTTCAACAAATGATGAAATACTGTCATAATCTTTCTGTACAATTATCAAACGAATTAAACAAAATTAACATAAATTTCAAGTGGTACGAATGAAGTCGATTGCAAAATTTCTACGCGTTAGGTTTTCATAACTGTCGATGACTGTCATTGTCAATGCGGTTCTTATCGCCTCGCTTCTTCCAGCAAACTACCCATTTCTTGGTTAGTTTTGTTCTAATGTTAGTATTTTAGGTGATATTCAATACAAATTTAAAACATGGATATGATATCTCCCAAGGCGGCTATCGGTATTGCTGCTGGAGTATGTGGTACATTGTTCTTAGGTTATTGTATTTATTTTGATCAAAAAAGGCATAGTGACCCTGATTTCAAGAAAAAGTTACGTGAACGTAAGTTGATAACACTAACACCGAAACTTAAGGAAAAATAATCCATTTCGTTACAGGAAGACGTTTGAAAAAAGCTGTGGCAAGTGGAGGAAAACGTTCTAACACAGTGTTTCCTGATATGAAAGACCATGAGGCTGTTCAGAAGTTCTTCTTACAAGAAATACAATTAGGGGAAGAATTACTGGCTGCTGGAGATCTTGAAAATGGCGTAGATCATTTGGGTAACGCCGTCGCTGTTTGCGGACAACCTAATGATCTTCTTCAAGTTCTACAACAAACGTTACAACCACAAGTGTTCCACCTATTAGTACAAAGATTGCCAGCTGTGGCTCCTCGGTTGATGAAAGCACAAAATAGTTCTATGCAAGAAGATGATGTTGAGTGAAGCTGTTGAGAATTGAGTAGTATCATCAATTATGAAAACCTTGTTGAAATGTTATCGATCTGTTTTTCTCAGATGAAACAAATTTGTAGTAAATTTATTCTCTTGGGTACCCTAGAAATATAAGTTTGTATGTTTTCAATCCATGTTCATTATTAGCAGTTTCACCAACTCGTATTTATTGTTGTGGATGTGTTTCACAAGATCTTCACAAAGTAAGTTCTGGAATTCTCCTGCCCTTCTTACCTTACAGGTGAAAATCTTTTGATAAAACATACGAGAATTTTTTTTAATCGTTTCCCATACTTTTGTTTTCGCCATTTAGAACGAAGGTATTAGTGTGATAATTTTGGAGAAATTGTTTATTTTGTCTTGAATGCAACTTGAAATATATCATCCTTGAAGAAAATGCTCAGTTATTTCGAATTTGAACCCATTTGGAAAAGAATGAAAAATCCTTATGATAAATTTGCTTTTAAATATACAGGATGTTCCTGAATAAGTTATCAACAGTCAACTGTACATTTGTCATGAAAAATTAACAGTTTTTTCCTCGGGGATTTCTTTCCAGAGGTACAGGGTGTCAAAAATTTACATTTTTTTCAGTTTAATAGACGTGCCAGTGGCGGAGGTATTGAAAATGCACAAAGGTTTTAACCCCCAACTTTTACACCACTGGACAAATTTGCATTTGCACAGCAAATTCTGATGCTCCAATGTGTATTACATAAAAAAGGGACTCTTAGTTCATAGCTCTGAATTTAATCGTTTTCGAGAAAACTGGCATTTTACGATCAAAAACAATTTGCATCGCATTGTAAATTTCTTGAAATTGGAAAAATGAGTTGTGATAATTCACAATTATTAATTTGACATCTAAGCAATTTAAATTAAAACCTCAGTTGCCAAAATTTGTTGAAATCAATAATTGTTAATTATCACTACTCATGTTTCCAATAACAAGAAATTTACAATGCGTTAGCAAATTGTTTTTTATCATAAAATGCCAGTTTTCTCGAAAACGGTTTACTTTAGAGCTATGAACCAAGGGTACCTTTTTTAAGTAGAACATATTTGAGCACCAGAATTTGTCGTGCAAATGCAAATTCGCCCAGTGGTGTAGAAGTTAGGGGTTAAAACCTTCGTGCAAATTAAATATCTCCGCCACTGGCACGTCTATTAAAACCAAGTAAAGTGCAAGAAAATGGCTATTATGAGTAACAATGTGTATAATTCAAACTGTTCCTGAGATATTAGAAAGATATATCAAAATGGATTCTCACATTATTGATTTAATATCAGCATCTCAGAGGTAAAGTGTGTTAAGTCTCATTTTTCTCAGACATGATCTATCTACAATATTGGATTTACATCATTAAATTCTACCTAGTAGAAAACAGATTGCACTCCCTAAGTACATCAATTTGCTAAAAAATAGCGATAAACATTCTTCGAAACAATAATTGAACTGGAAAATCTCTCTTTTTTCTGATTTTGTGACTTAACACACCTTACCTCTGAGGTGCTGATATAAAACATTAATTGTGTGAATGGGGACTGTACTGAGACAATAAAAATTTGTTCATCGAGTGTTAATATTGGCTGCTTAAAGATTTCTTAAGATACGAGTAAATAGGCTGGTGGAAGTCTAAATCATGAAGTAACTTCAGAATGAGTAGCAGGCAGACCTGTTTCTGATCTATTAGTTGTCATCAGTATTGCTTAACCCAACCAAGCTGAAATTCAGATCTTATATCCCATGCTGGAAGGCACATCAGTTGGCTATAAATTTGAATTTTACATACATTAACAAAACTTAAATAGTCCAAACTATGCACAAAATATGATATTAAGTTTGGAAGTTTTTGATTCTTTTTGTGATACAATAATCAAAGATTAATAATAATAACCTTTATTTCTCTAAGCAAATCATATACAAATACATTCATTGCAAGAGAGCGACGTCAAGTTCAAATACAAAAGGTATTCTCAGATTATAAACTAGTCTATTAGACAATAACCTTTATGCTAAATGTTAGCAGTTTTTGTTTAATTTCGGAAAAAGTGAGTATTTTGTAAGCAGTGTGGGTGAATGTAAATAAACCCACTTATAAAGTGCATAATTGAATATCTGACTAGAAGAATTTGGAGAGAAACCATTTCATTTTGAATAAACGAAGCCAATTTCCACTTATCTTGTGCCAAACCTTTTCACCGCATGAAGCAAACCTGGGATGGAAATTATCAAACAATCACATCTTTAAATTTTATTTAATACTGAAAAACATATAAAGGGATGTTACAGATTTGAAAATGATAATTACTCAATGAAACGGAGACAACTCGGTTTGAAAATGAAGCTTTATTAAATATCCAATTACTTATAAATATATAACACCTTGGTAGGTAGGTGCGTGAGTAGACAGTCGTAGCAAAAAAATTAATCAAACTACTGACGATCAGTGGACCTCAGTTTCTCTTCCACAGCTTCTTGGCTAGCCTCTGATAATTCTGTAGCTTGGATACATTTTTGTACTCCTACTAAAGATTTCTTAAGGGCTTCGAATGAGCTGAAAAAAGGATATTGATGATATTATCACATTTAAAACATTTAAATACCCCCCAGAGTGTTGAATACAGAAATTTCAGAAGAATTATGTTTTTTCTTATTCAAGATAATATTAGGAATCTATAATGTGAAATTGATAGCATCAAGACGAAAATTAACAGTGTTTTAAGATTTGGCAACGTCTTGGTAATATCCAATCAAATAAATTGCCCAATACAGGTGTGAAAAATTGTTTGCAAACTTACCTAGAGTATAACATCTTCTTCTTGACTTTGGCTGTCTCGGGACACCAAGAGATCAAAAACAGCTTCTGTTTTTTGGAAGATTCGGAGGTACCTTGGCATTGGTGCATATATTCAAAGTCGAAGAGACCATAGCGACATTCACCTTCTCCACCTGCTTGAAGATGGGTAAGGAAGTCTTCGTAAGAGTCGTTCCTTGCACCGATCTTTTCCACATCGATCTGGGTGTCGTTTTTGATGTGGAAGATAACGTAGCGATGTTTCTTATCCTTTTTTATTTCTTCATAGGTGATTTTACACGCGTCGGATACCGTTACTCCTGACGCCTAAAAAAATCAATAGAGATTTAGAATTTCACTTGGCCAGTTCTTCAAAAAAGTAAAAATATATTTATTTTATTTATTATGCCTTTTACGAACGGTTCTCGAAATAAAAGCAAAAAAATTGTTGACAAGACTCAACAAAATAATGCGTTTAGTTTTGCTATGTTGCCAGTTTTAAAGGAGCGAACAAGGAAATTTGAAATAATTGAGAGGCGAAATTGCGAAATTCTCGAAACTAATTTTGAAAATTGACAGAGGAATCGAAATTTGAAAAACTTAAGACTTGAAATATTTCACAACTCGGAATTTCTTCACATAGTATCGACACAAGAATTGAGACTTAATTACAATCTGTTTTTCAATATGAATTCAATATCAGATTCTACAAAAAGTAATAAACTGATGTAGTTTATTAACACTGCCAAATATAGAAGCCATGAACACTTAATTCTATTTATAAACTCACAGGAGATCATTTTGGTTTTGACGAAGTTTAATTCATAAATAATGAAAAATATTTTGTTTTCGAACCTCTCGGACACAAAAACGAACGAAATGTTGAGAGGGTTGCGAAAAAAATTGCAAATTTGAATGAATCACCAAGGATATTGATATTAGTCATGAAATACGGGGAAAGATAAAATCTCGCCTTCCACGAATTCGAAATTCTTAAAAATTAGCCTATATTCGAATGATAAAAAATGAGAGGCAGGCATATAGTAAAAAAATTGAGGGAGCATTTTGGGGATATTGAAGGCGATATCAGAGGCTCCTCCATATATAGTACGAAATTATTCTTGTAGACCCCCTTCGCGATGAGTAATTTCGACCTTTTTAGACGGGATTTCGGCAAATGAGTATGCATATCAATATGGCTGCCGGTTGGGTTTGTCATGTCAAAACCGCAGAAAAACTTAGATTTACGATATTTATGTAACGACAATGAATTTCAAAAACATGTACTCACCATGTTTAATTATTTCGAGAGTACTTAATCTAACGACTTATCTTATAAGAATCACTGCAACAAAAAGTTTGGCAGTTAGAACTAACAATAACGTTACACACCGGACAACCGAACAGCGACAGAGCAGAGAAGACGTCGACTCGTTTTCTATCAGAACTGATAATACGCATGCGTTATGCAAAAAGATTTGATGCCAAATATGCTTTCCTGAATGAATTAAAAATTTGCAAACAAATTTGAATGTGAAATGACACCCGTTTAGGAATTCCTTAAATAATGTATAATAGCAATTATCAGTGTTTCCGAGAAGCACTGTCAAAACACATCACAATATTTGTTTTGACTCGGAAATCCTCATTTAAACTTTAAAAACAGAAAATAATTGTTTTGAAATTGTCAGAAGTTTTAATCAACGTTATACCGCCTTTATTTGCAGTACTATGACTTAGAGTTAAGAAACGCAGTTATTAAAAATATTTGCCCAATTTATCCGCCGTTTTTGAATTTGTAAGAGAAAGCAGGATAATGAGTCACGAATTTCAGCCAATGCTGACGCTCCATTCCACAAATGCCCATAAATGGTCAAACTGAATTCGTTTCAAAATGGTGGAGGAAAGTCAGGTCGCGGCACGCCCCTTTATTGATTTTTGAATATTTTTTGTTGGTTAAATTTTTTCATTCATAGATTCAGTTCAGATAGCCTCACAAGTATGTTAGGATACTTTATTTATAAATAGTACGAGGTCACGTAGTTTATATGGTATAACCATGAAAAAGGTTTGTTATTCTAGTGTTTACTGTCGGTCGATTTTGCGTGCAAATTTTTTACTTTTTACGCTGACCATCTGAAAATACGGAACTTTAGTATGTGGTATTGCTTTTCAAAGATTGTGGGATTCGTATTGGAATCTTTAGGGTTATTGAATCCCAAAGGTTTTAAGCAATAAATTTTTTTCCAAATTATGTTTGAAGGTTTTCAAAACTGATTTGGAAGAAGAAGAGTTCAAGAACTAAATCTAGAATCATAGATTGTCAAAATCTGCTTTGATGAGTTTTTTCTGTTTGAATGTTTAAAATTTGCGGCATATTATCATGAGGTATTTATGTTTAATTTAAATTGTTGTGAATATTGCCAATTTATAAAATACTTATTCTACTCACCTGATATTGGGAAAATATTAGTAAAATTGGAGATTCAAAATTCTTGATCTTAGCTTTGCCTTCATGTGGATTTTCAACATATATTCATTGCTTCTATACACGAATAGAATGAATAAAATCAACCAATTTGTGTATCTTTTTACCCTTGTGCGTTTATTTTTAACAATGTTATATAGATGTCTTGAGAATTGAGCCCACCATAATTTCCAATCTCACACAGTGGTTCAGAGGTTGAAAGTTACATTCTCTTTGGGTCCATGTGGACTTAAATATGGGAATTGGTATTTTATAGTAATATCGAGTTGATATTTCAACACATCCAGTACTTTTTAATATCCTTTTAATTTATGTTTCATGATCGATGATTTAGAGTTGAAATATGTATATAGCTATTTTTGTTGGTTTAGTGTTCATCCATTTAAAACATTCAAAACAATTAAAAAAAAGTATTAAAATGTATTTTAAAGACTAAATTAATTTACAAAAAATAAGTTAATCGGAATACAATTGAAAAAAAAAACAAATTCCAATTTTTCTATAATTAGGATGAAGAATTGAAATACTAAACATTAATCTTATCACATATATAATAATGATTCCTTCGAACAATTAACTTTTCATTGGAAAAAAAGCTTTTACATAATGTTGAAAGAAATACCAAACATTATTGGTAAATAAATAAAATTATACTATATGAGACCCCTTTTCTTCTTATACGCTTCTAGGTTGAGACTCCTTCTTGGAGCTAAATCATTGCTTACTGCTTTTGGCATCACCATAACAGGATTCGCTGAAAAATTAAAAAAATTGAAAAGATGTTGGCATTACCAAATTTAAATTAAGGACATAATATCAATTATTATATTCACAACATTTCCATAGAAAATGCACAATACAACCATGTAAAATTAAATTAAATTAAAATTGAATTGAATTAATATTTGTCCACCAATTATTAAAGTGGCAAAATAAATCGCGAATAGTTCCAGATATACAGGGTTATTCACCAATATGGCTCTATAGAATATTTTTAGGAAAGACACAAGATTCAAGATTGAAATTCTAAAGGTGAGCTTCAAGTAAGAAGACGACTTCTCGTATATTTTTTGAAGGTTCTAGGACTTCCAGTTTTTCCAGAAGTGACATCAACTTTCGTTTTTCAAATGGGAAGACCCATTTTTTATTGCATTAATAGATTCTCCATTGAATTCTGAGTCATTTTGATTCCAAAAGTTTGAATTTTCCTGAGAAAATTCTCTTTAAATGAGGAAATACGAAAAAAAATCCCAAAAAATTAGTGGTCAAATTTTTGGAAATCTCTGTTATCGAGAAAATATTTTCTATAGACCGCTAACTATTTTTCAGTAAAAATACACATTTGGAATGAGATTGAAAATTGAAGACAAAATAGTTTTTTCTGAATATGTCGATAAATATTCATTTTGTGATAAAAGCCTTGGACGTATGCTCCTATTATCTTTTGACGAAGATTTCGAAAATGCTTTGAAAAAATGGGGTTTCAATTTAAAACAAGGATTTTTTGATGTTTCGTCACTTCTGACTTTGACAAAGAATTTGTGACCTCCTGTAGCATATTCTGAAAATCACGCTATCGAAAAAGAAGCATCAGCCTTTCTTCTCGGAGATTCTCAAAAATGAGGATTTTTAATGAAAAAACCTCGAAGTTGTCCGTAATTCAACAGATTTTTTTTCTTTTTTCCCCATTTAAAGAGAATTTTCTAGGGAAATTTCAAACTTTTGGAATCAAAAAGACTCAGAAGTCAATGGAGAATCTATTTATGCAATAAAAATTTGAAAAACGAAAGTTGATGTCACTTCCGGAAAAAACCGGAAGTCCTAGAACCTTAAAAAAATATACGAGAAGTCGTCTTCTTACTTTAAGCTCACCTTTAGAATTTCAATTCCGAATCTTGTGTCTTTCCTAAAAATATTCTATGGAGCCATATTCGTGAATAACCCTGTATGTTTTTTCTTCAACACTATGCAACAAAACATTCCTACTAATATTCCTTAAATTTCCCCTTTTTTTCTGTAAAAACAAGAAATAATCATAGAAAATTTTCTCAAATCAGCACATTGAATAAATCAACATTCTTCGGCCAGTTTTACGAATTTCGCATTGAAATTTAATGATTAATTAAAATTTGAATCCACCATAAGGTAACTGTGGATGGGATATTCTGTTTGATGGAGGATCATAATTTTAATGATTCGTTAAATTTTCATGCACATTTCCGACTACTTCAAGTACCTCGGACATAACATATTGTTTCTGGAAGATTATAGAAGCCCGCAAACAAAATGTACTTCAGCAGAGAAAAATTTATAAGTACCTGGTAATGGCAATTCCAGGTCAATTTTAATATCGAAGTCATGGGCCGAGAAGAGGTCATCGTGAGTAACTTGAGCGGGCTTAGATTTTGGCTTGGGAGTTTCTTTCTGTACAGGGGTTTCTTCAGCCTGGGGAGCAGCAGGTGCCGAGTCCGTCTGCTGCGGTCTGAAGTTCATGGTAGGTTTTGTAGAACGTCTGGTGAATGGATCGTCGGCCTGAAAAAAAAATTTTTTTTGTTAATATACTCATTTCAAGGATTAATTTATATCTCATTAAAAATATATTCACCTTTTTTCCTTTATTGGCTTTAAGTTCTGCCATAATTGCTTTCTCCGCTTCTTCGATATTTCTTTTTCGGTTACGATCATTGATATAGGAGATACTGGATATCGTAGACGTCCTCATTTTATCAAGATGAGAAGCTCTTTCCTCTAATTCCGCTAATTTTTGGCTCAGCTCTCTGGCCAAGTCTTCATCGCCTCTGCAGAGGGCGGATTCCCTTTCTTTCATTAGTTCGGTTTTCTTCATCGCATAGTTGTAAGGATTCTGTTTGAATCTTTCTTTCTCTCTAATCTGAAAAATTAAGACATTTTTTGTTAATTGATTAAGTTTATCATATATTCGGGTAATCTTGTACGTGCGAGAAATTGAGAACCAAATTGCACACGCGCGAACAGTGTCATAAGTCAATTTTGTTGCCAGATTGTGCAGGCAGTAGCCAAATCTTGGAAAACGGGTGTGGACTCATAGTGAAAGCTGCGAAACATGGAAAGATAAGATGAACAGTTCATAATAATAAACATTTAATCTATACTTCTCGCAACAATTAAAGGAACAGAAGAATTTTCCAAATTTTTTGGTGATTTTCAACAGGCTGTATCTCAGTGAAAAATGGTCGAATGAGAATTGGAAAAATCAACTTTTGAAGCTTGAGGACTCTAGTTTCTCAATTTATTGGTTAACAATTTTTCAGAGTACCGGTAGCCATGCAATCCTCGGAAAAAGCACGAAGCAATTTTTTTTTATTTTTCAAATTTTTATTTATGCTCTACGCACATGGAAAAAATTTTTTCAGCTAGACCGATGCAAAGGCCGCATGGCCTGTTTATTCAGCTCTAATTTGTTTTTCACTACCCTCGGAAATGACTATTTGTCTTCGAGATATCCAATTTTCAATGCAAAAGGACCCTTTTTCACTCAACTGCCGATATCTCTGGAACTACTGAAGGCCTAGCAAACCGACAGCCTGTTTCTTTTTCTGCCGAAAATTTCCTACAAAAATCATTCATGTTTGATTGAACAAATTTTTTTTTTCACCTGTAACGGTCATGTGAAAAAAGAGCACGAAAATGCCATTTTGCCATTTGTTGGTTAACGGACTGTAGCTTCGTCAATATTGGGGGGAAAGCTAAGGTTGAAAGAAAATTTCACATCCCAATGTACCCCAAAAGCCCTTTCGAATCGGTAGATCGGTCAATTCAGCGGTTTTCCAGCACCGATTGATTGAAATTCTGAAAAAATTAAAGGAACAAGGTTTTCGTTTCTTAAAGTTGATCTTTTCTTTTCAAAAATCAATTATTTTTTTTTCACTTTTTACTCAATTTGGAATGTTTTGGAGATTATGAAAAATTTAAGAAATTTTTTGTTTGAAATCTCGAATATTTGAAAATGCCTTTTTTATGATTGAAAAATCTTTTGAATTATGTCTGAAAATATCGAAAAAAAAATTGAAATTCTCACAAAATCAAAATTTTTTTCACTGAAACAGTGAAAAAAAATTTCTTTCCGATATTTTCAGAATAATTTTTTTTCCTAAAAAAAGGGCATTTCTAACTCACCTCCTCTGAAGCTAAGAACACATCCAAAACACTATTTTCTCAAAAAAAAAAAAGGATTGAATGATTTCAAAGATCATATAAGCTGCTCACGGTACTCGTGCAAAATTTTGAGCGATAGAATTTATTTTTGCGTTCTATACAGAGCCATTTTTGTTTCAGTGAGAATTTCTATTTTTTTCTCGATATTTTCAGAACATCATTCAAAAGATTTTTCAATCGTAAAAAAGGCAGTTTCTAATATTAGAGATTAAAAAAAAAATTCTTTCAATTGAGTAAAAAAGGAAAAAATAATTGATTTTTGAAAAGAAAAGGACATCTTGAAAGAACGAAAATCTTGTTCCCTTAATTTTTTCAGAATTTCAATCAATCGGTCCAGGAAAACCGCTGAATCGATCGATCTACCGATTTGAAAGGGCCTTTGGGGTACATTAGGCTGTAAAATTTTTTTATAACTTTAGCTTTCCCTCCAATATTGACGAAGATACAGTCCGTTAACCAACAAATGGCAAAATGGCATTTTCTTGCTCTTTTTTCACATTACCGTTACAGGTGGAAATAATTTTTTTTAATCAAACAACAGATTTTTGTAGTAAATTTTCTGCAAACAAAGAAACTGGCTGTCGGTTTGCTAGGTCTTCAGTAGTTCCGGAGATATAGGCAGTTGAGTGAAAAAGGGTCCTTTTGCATTCAAAATTGGATATCTTGAAGACAAATGGTCATTTCTGAGGGTGGTGAAAATTAAATTAGAGCTGAATAAACAGGTCATGCGCCTTTGCATCAGTCTAGCTAGAGGAAATTTTTCCATGCGCGTAAAGCAAAAAAAATTGGGATATTTGAAAAAAATTTTCTTCGTGCTTTTTCCAAGAATTGCACGGCTACTTGTTAACCAATAAATTCTGAAACTAGAGTCTTCAAGCTCCGAAAGTTGATTTTTCTAATTCCCATACGACCTTTTTTCACTGAGATACAGCCTGCTGAAAAACACCAGAAAATTTGGAAAATTTTTCTGTTCCTTTAATTGTTGCAAGAAGTGTATTTGAGACTGAATTTTGCAATTTCACAAGAGTTTCTTTCAAGTGATCCGTTATTTCTCCTTCATTTACAAATTCAGGTACTCTAATATAAATTGTATAATTGAATATTAATAATATTTCAGTGTTTTCATAGATAGTCATGTACCGAAGAGATTAATAAAATCTAATCTTATCAAGAAGGTTTTTCAAGGTATATTCAATGTATGGAAAGTAATAAAATGATCTTATTTCACATTTGGCATGCTCACTTATACAGGGTGTTCGTTCTTAGACGAGCCACACTGTATATCCCATAGTGATTGGAAAATTATTTCAAATCACGTAGAATGATTTTGTTCGGGGCACATTTTTTGACTTATGTTTGAGGCTTGAACAAGCAACCCCCTAAGAGGGGGCGCTTCAACCACTCAAAATTGAATAAGGGAGAGGATACTGATACTTCATTTGAAAGGTCTGGGAAGTCTCTTCACAACAGTGTATGAAAAACGTGATTTTGAGGAACCATTTTCGAAAAGAATCAATTTTTTAACTCAAATTTTTGTGAGACAGCCTCAAAATTTGGACGAACTACGGCAACAAATTTTAAAAGCAAATTCTACAAGCACACCAGTTTAATCTGGAGACTCGAAAACACAATTTTTTTAGTTTTAATACAGTCCCTTTGGATTCTACCCTCACACGTCCGATCTGGCAACGTTGCTGCTACTAGACGGAACCGCCTCAAGGTCAAGTTGCGAAAGTACAAGATTACCGATATTTGCAAGTTGAAAAAATTAATGAATCGGTAATTAGGTGTGAATAGAAAATATACGAATAACTTACAATTCTTTCAATGTCTTGTATGAAAAACGTAATTTTGAGGAACAATTTTCGAAAAAAATCAATTTTTGAACTCAAATTTTTGTGAGTCAGCCTAAAAATTGGACCAACTACGGCAACAAATTGTAAAAGCAAATTCTACAAGCACACCAGTTTAATCTGGAGACTCGGAAACATATTTTTTTAAGTTTTCATACAGTCCCTTCGGATTCCACCCTCACACGTCTGATCTGGCAACGTTGCTGCTACAAGAAGGACCGCCCCAAGGTCACGTTGCGAAAGTACAAGATAACCGATATTTCAAGTTGAAAAAATCAATGAATCGGTAATTAAAGTGTGAATAAAAAATATACGAATAACTTACAATTCTTTCAATGTTTTGTATGAAAAACGTAATTTTGAAGAACCCTTCTCGAAAAAATCAATTTTTGAACTCAAATTTTTGTGAGTCAGCCTGAAAATTTGGACCAACTACTGCAATAAATTGTAAAAGCAAATTCTACGAGCACATCAGTTTAATCTGGAGACTCGGAAACATAATTTTTTTAGTTTTAATACAGTCCTTTCGGTTTCCATACTCACACGTCCGATCTGGCAACGTTGCTGCCACAAGACAGGACCGCCCCAAGGTTGCGAAAGTACAAGATAATCGATATTTGCAAGTTGAAAAAATCAATGAATCGGTGATTAAGTGTGAATAAAAAATATATGAATAACTTACAATTCTTTCAATGTCTTGTATGAAAAACGTAATTTTGAGGAACCCTTTTCGAAAAAAATCAATTTTTTAACTCAAATTTTTGTGAGTCAGCCTGAAAATTTGGACCAAACTACGGCAACAAATTCTACAAGCACACCAGTTTAATCTGAGGACTCGGATACATAGTTTTTTAGTTTCAATACAGTCCCTTTGGATTCCACCCTCACACGTCTGATCTGGCAACGTTGCAGCTACAAGACGGACCGCCCCAAGGTCACATTGCGAAAGTACAAGATTACCGATATTCGCAAGTTGAAAAAATCAATGAATCGGTAATCAAGAGTGAATAAAAAATAAACGAATAACTTACAATTCTTTCAATGTCTTGTTCGTTGAACTCGTAATGTATTGCTTCTTTGATGTCGGCCTGTTTCTGTTCAATATGTTGTTTAGAAGGAAAAGCTTGCCCAGCTGCCGTCGTTGCTTCAACCCACTTGTGATACTCGGCATCAGTAAATTCTTGATTCGAAATGAATTCTAACCTGAAAACTCTGTCCTGAGTGCCATGCCTCACTCTCACACCCTGTAAAAAATATGAAACAATCAAACCTCAAGTAATTCTCACAAAAAAAAGGAAAGAGATTTGAAAAATTTAAACCTAACCTAACTCTCAGTCTCAACTTTGACAGCCTGAAAAAAAACTTAACCTATAAAATTACCTTATTTGTTCTAGTATTGCCCAGTACGTACACCTTCGCAGTTTCGTAAACTCCTATAACTTCTGCAACTCTGTAAATAGACATGCTCCCTTGTTGGCCAATTCCGATTTTAACAAAACATCCCTTAGCTATCCTGTCAAAGAACGGCATGTGAACGAATCTTTCAAGCTTATGTCTGGAGAGACGAATCAAGTTTACTTCTTCTCTGGTAGGAACGTGAACCTGAGTTTTCTCCTCTACGTTTTCTTCATTATCGCTTGAGCTAGAACTAGATGAGGAACGAGATCTGGATCTGACTGAGGTAGGAGATTGTCTTGATTTTTCCTTAGAATCTTCGTCTTCAGAATCGCTGTCACTATCGTCTGAGTAAATATCTGAGGCCTTCAACTTTGTCGAATTTTTCTTATCCTCAGCCTCTTTTTCGTCTTTTTTCCTTTGTTCTTCCTTCTTTTTCTCTTCAGCTTCTTCACGTTTTTGTTTGTCTTCTCTTCTTGCTTTCAATTCAGCCATGGCATTGACACGTTTGTCCACTTTTCCTCTGTTTTCTTCAATGTTCTTCTTCCTCTCTTTACTACGTTCTTTGTGGTCAATGGAACTGAAATCGTTTGTAGGTCACTTTGATCTTGATCTTTGTCAGAATCTTTATCATATTTTCTGGGAGCTTCTTCTTTCTTTTCCTTTACTTTCTTTTCCTTGTGCTTTTTGGCAGGTTTGTCTTTAGCTCTTTCTGCTTTTTTAGCTTGTCTTAACTTCTTATTGATTTCAAACCTGTTCAAAAGAAATATCATGAATGATAAATATTATATTGTCCATTCAAATAGACATATTAACAACACCACTTGAAGTACAATATCATTAAGAAAACCACATTAATTTTTTTGTATCTTGAAGGTCATAACTGTTAATAAAACAGTAAATGACGAAAAGCTAAAATAAGTCTATTTGTTACTTCACATTAGTGCTGACAATATAATTTGAAAAATTTGTACTGCACTCAACATAAAATAAAAGAACAACTGACCTTGTTTTCATCTCCTCTCTTCTCTCAATACGTTTGAACAATTCGGTCTCCCTTTCCTTCTCAGTTAAACTAGCTAAATGTGCCCTGTCTTCTTCATCACCCATCATTTGATCATCATATCCGTCATTGAATTCTTCCTCCTCCGATGAACTGGAATCAGACACTTCTCCTTCTTCAGGTTCCGAATTGCTTTCGTTGTCATCACTGTCTGAATCTGAATAATTAGGACTGGTTTTCTGCTTTTTCTTAATATCATTATCAGAATCAGAATCTGAAATTGCCTTCGAAGGTGGCGACTTTCGTTTTCTACTCTTCTTGTTAGCCAAATTCAAAAATTCCTAAAATGATAAAGAGAATGACGTTTCCTTCGGATTTTATACTTATTATGGTATACTCACGGAATCCATATCATTATCCGAATTGTCACTGTTGTCGCTGTAAATTGGGGCTTGATTCTTACGTTTGGCCATGGTTCTAACGGAGTTGAATAGGCAAATACAAGTTCAACAGCTCGATGAGGTAGTGTTTGATAAACTTGAGTTAAATAAATTGTATAAATTATCGGAAATGAAACATCAAATCACGATCTGAATCAAATAAACAACATTTTATGCGAAATCTGAATTTTTTCACACATATTACATACCCTAGAACTAAGCACATAGACTACGCTACGCTTTCTTTCATTCACAAATTCATAAAAATATCAACTCCTATATGTCAATCCTGTCAGTCATAAACCAAAGAAGACATTTATCTTCTTCTTTTGGCGCATGGCCTAGCGGAGTGATGTCAGTACATAATTTTAGGACTACTGTACTAGGACTGTTAGGAGTTTGCGCGGTAAAGTTGGTTACCGTTTGGGTTTTTTCAAATAATTCTGGAATTAGTTCAAAAACACCCCGAAAGCTGTCCCTGCTTTTGAGAAAGTGTTTTTTCAGGATCCTTCTAGGCGCATGTTGTTTTGCAACCCGAAATAAAGTCTATCTTTATTCGGGGGATATTTTCTGGGATATTAGAAATGATTAATGCTGAAATGTGAACAAAAGGGCGCTTTATTTTTAATGTAATTAGTAAGGTTTACATTTGACCATTTTTTTATGACAAATGCAGGGTGGCATTTCTCCACAATCTGAAATGATTATCGTCTCTAACGGTTTGCCAATTCTACGGCTGTATCCATTTATTTTCACGAGGACATCCATACCTTTTGTTACTTTACCGAAAACTTCGTTATTCCTATCTAATTGCGGCATCGCACAAAATGTTAGGCAGAATTTCAAGTTGTTCATCTTGTTCACATCTCTGATCATCGATATGGTACCTGGAAACATGCGAATTTATGAAAGTCAAGAAACCAGAGGAATATCTTGCTTCGAGTCATAAACCTTATATACAAAATCTTTCAGAAACATATAAATTCTAGTATTCAAGTTGCTGGAGGAGTTAGCTGACAGAGGGCGTTGTGGTTTGAGATGCTCGTTCAATAAATTCTACTATTGATATGTCTTTCATAAATTAAACGAGACAAATATTGTAGAATTGTGTAGACAAATATCCGAAAACAGCAAAACAAACATAATTAGAGTGGAGTCCAGTCGAGTCCAGTGACTTTATTCACTGTAGATTGGAGTTGACTAAAACGCTCTCTGTCAGAAAAAGGTTCCTGTAATCTATCCTCTATGATTTCACTACTACTACTGTCGTGTTTTCGGTGATTTGAATTTGAACCTGTCACAGAGCAAGACTCTTTTCCGTGAAATCAGCCCAATAAAAATTTTGGAATGCACTACATTTATCAACTTGTAATTCGAAAAGATGACTTCTCTTGCTCAAGTCCTGTGTGCAAATCTACGAAGATGTTTGTCACAGATTACAGATACTAGAATTCACAGAAAACTAAAATTGATCTGTAGCCATAGATGTGCTAAAAGAAGAAGAACAAAGAATTAATGAACTTTCTTCAACTTACCGGCCCTGCTATGTTTCAATTTGCAGGTCCTTTTACCTGAGGATTTTGGATTTCTTCTTCGTTTTTTCTCCGTTTGGAAGTTTGTTATGAAGCTGCTTTCTAAATACCGATCTTTAACTATTCGTTGTATCGTTAAATCGTTCTTTCGTTCGCTGTATTTTTCACAAAAACTCACGAAAGTATGCACAGGAAAGGGGGCAATTTCATGGTACAATTCGAGAGTGATTCTTCCGAGGTATTCACCGTTGAGAACGGTGAAATCCATGAAACACCTGATAATCAGAGAAATAATGGGTAGCAATTACATTTGGGAATTTAGGTTTTATAAATCTTTCGAATGGAGTTGAAAGTAGGGCCACATTTAACATTTGATTAATTATACAGGGTGTACCAAGTTTTACGGCCTATTAGGCGTTTCTGGAGAACTGGACCTATTTGAAATCTGAAAATTGGGATTATGTTATTGTTTGACATTATCTACCGAGCTAAAATATTCTTGGAACCTGACCAATTTTGGTTATACAGGGAGTAAAAAAAAATTTTCAAAATTATTTTTTCTGTTTTTTGTTATCTAATTTGATAGAGTATGCAATTCTGAATAAATTCGTACTCAAGTCGTTGCATTCGTCAAAATACTTTCTAAAATATCGAGAAAAAACTGAAGAAATAAGGGAGATAAGAGTATTCGGTATCATGTTAGTTTGTTCCTATTCTAAATATCTTGAGCACAAACCGTTTTAACATTTTTGAAGTCGAAGATTGTGGAAATCTTGTACATTTCTAAAATTTTGAAAAATTCGTCACAGGGTGTTCCAAATGTAGGGTCAAAAATTGGGATCAAGATTGGCTCATATAACTTTCGTTTTTCGAATTAGAACCCTATGTTTTTATGTTTGCGTTGGATTCTGCGAAGAAAAATTATGATAATATTCTAACATGTTGATGCTTCCAGAATTAATGATTCTTGAGTTATTTAGGATTTTCTGATTTTATGTCGTACGTAGCGTCAAATTCATGAAATATGTTCCATATCAACAATGATAAATGATTTCAGAAAAGAGGTGTCACTAGTGAGTTATTGGAATAATTTATCTTCTATGACCAAGGTCATTGTTGATATGGAACAGATTCTATGAATTTGACGCTACGTAAGACATGAAATCAGGAAATCCTGAATAACTCAAGAATTATTAATTTTAGGAGCATTAACATGTTGAAACATTATCATCATTTTCCTTCGAACAATCCAATGCAATCATAAAAAATAGGTTCTAATTTGAAAAACGAAAGTTTTCAATCTTGATTCCAATTTTCGACCCAACATTTGGAACACCCTGTGGCGAGTTTTTCAAAATTCTGAAAATGTACAATATTTCCATAGTATTCGACTTCAAGCATGTGAAAACGGTTTGTGCTTAAGATATCTAGATTAAGAATAACAATAAACATAATACCGAATACTCTTATCTCCCTCTTTTATTCAGTTTTTCCCCTATATTTTCGAAAGTATTATGACGAATGCAACGATTTGAATACGAATGTATTCACAATTGAAGACTTTTCATATTTCAAATAGGTCCAGTTCTCCAGAAACGCCTAATAGGCCGTCGGACTTGGTACACCCTGTATAATTAATTGTTAAAAGGGCTAACTAAACATGTTGCATGCAACCTCGGGCCTATTACACCAAACTATTTTGCTAGTTTGCACCTTGCACTTTTCAAATAAATTACGTTGCACGAAAAGCATTCAGAATGGAATACACTACAAAATGAAAAGTAGTTTCGCAACTTTTCACCTCGTAATTTTCAAATTAATTACGTTGCACGAAAAGTACGTTGTACAGAAACTCCTCATTAGATAGGACATCCAGCAAAATATTTGCGCCCAACGTGGGGCTCGAACCCACGACCCTGAGATTAAGAGTCTCATGCTCTACCGACTGAGCTAGCCGGGCTTGGTGTAAAGATGAAAATAATAGTTTGATTTGAAGCAGATGTAGGTTGGTCCGATAGTTTCACCTCAAATCTTCTCATGAGTCATGAGTATAGTTTACTTACTCAACATGGTTGGAAATTGTAGGGAATCCAATGCTTATCGAAGGTTGTTCTTTGATTTCCTTATCCAAATCTCTCTTCTTGAAGACTATCAACGGATAATGTGCGGCTTTCTTCAGGGAGTCCACGAAATGTTTCCAATCTTTATGGTTGTACGCGTAAAAAGATTTCTGAAATTACAATTTTTTCGTAGATTGGAGTTCTTAATAGCGTTCGTCTTTCGGAGCTAGAAGCTAGAACAAACTTCCTAGAATCTCACATGATAGTTGATAAGAACAGAACTACCATTTCTTCAGGAATTTCAACACGTATCACGTATCACCATAGTGCGAAATATCTACCGTGTGTGCCAAGATGCTATAAAAGATACATAAAACGTAACTTACAGCTCCTGCGATTCTTTTGTGGAGATATTTGTTTTCTGCCTCGATTTTCATCATGTTTGCCCTTTGTCCCTGCCAATTGGACATATGAAAATTCGCCAGACTATTCACGGAATCAATTAGACCCTGAAATGAAAAGTCAATTCAATTTGACGTGGCATTGCGGGAGTGTCGGACGGAGCGGCCATCTTGGTAGACCTCCTCTGAGTCATTATTCGTTTATACAGCTGCCAAAAAAGGTTACGTAACTCGTCAATAATTCTTGTTCGAAGAATTATTAAGGAAAATTCTTGCACCCGAGGATTTTCAATTTAAAAAGCAAATGATCGTATGCTTTTTTGCATTTGATATATCTACCCCTTACGCCCCCCCTACTTTATTTTTTCAAATGGGAATACATGGATTGCGATGCATCAAATGAAAGGTACCTGATTTGATTATCGATGTGGCTGAAAGTAGAATTGGTCGTTCTTTTTTTTTTAAATTAGGAAAGAATTTACAATTTGTGGTTGGAGAGTACTGCAATCAGACTATTATTCTTTTACTAATTATTATTAAGGGAAATCCACGAATCCATGGATTTGTAATTTCGAAAGCAGATCTCCTTATGCTTTTTTTAATTTGAAATCTCTCACCCTTTACGCTTCACATCCATCTATTATTTTTTTTTTTCAATTCATATCTATAGTATTGGTATGAATGGTTTTGCGTACTCCTATTAAGTATATTATGTAACTAGGCAGACTTCGTACTGCCTCAATCGATAAATAAAAAATAATCAACCTTAATATTATAATAAACTATTATAGTATAATACCTTGAAAGTGGACATAAAATTGTCCTGTATGTGTTGTGTCAAACGATGTCGTCTGGAAACAGCTGTTATATTTTTGAATGTTGGCCAAGAAGTGTTTAGAATCATTTCCTATCCCAGAAACTAAAGAGCTACTAAGGAATCTGGTGGTGGGACCAATTGTGGCAATTTTCAATTATATAAGCTAGCTGACCTGGCGAACTAACCATTGGTTTCTTTTTTAGAAGGAAATATATTAGGTGAAATACAAAAAAAAACACAAAAGTACAAAATATACAAAAAATTTAATTGCATTGAAATAGGTATGTACATTGTTAATCATACATCAAAAGAATTCTCTTTATTTAAGAGGTAACTTTTTTTTATATTCTAATTTTACAATTCCTTCATTGTAGTACCTGTGATGAGCAACATTTTTAGTTATATTTTCCCGGGTGCGAGAACAAATAGGGCAGAAGGTTTGCGTTGCGATTTGTTAATTGTCATAGCAAACGCAAGACGAATATGAAATTAAATTCTCTTAAACTCAAATGGTATATCTGTTGGGATCATCGGAATTCTGGGAATAAGAACTTCTTCACCTTTATACTTTTCTTTGAGTATTGTGCAATGAATCACGTTACTTTAAAGGTGTTCCGTTGCATAATTTTGGCTGGTTAAGATTTCTCAACATAATAACAACTGATCCAACCTTCAATTGTAAATTGTGTGGTGGCAAACCTGGTAAATCCAATCAGTTCAAAAACTCAGTAGGATGATTTGTAGTTTCATTGTATAGATTTATAACAAAGCATTGGACCAATAATTTCACTTTGAATTATCAAATTTACGTCCATCGTGAATAGGCACTCACTTCTGCGCAAAGATCTTAGAATTCCAAGGCTAAGACGTTTAGGCAACTCAAAATACACAGTAATTGTTCACATTGCCATCTAATGGCGATAATAGTAGAATGGGGATTTGTTCAAAACATTTCGTCATAAAATTTTCCGTAGTGTTCGGAAGAAAGAAGAAGAAGAAAGATACCACATGGTCTCAGATGCGTTAATATTATTAGAAAATGTAGTTCACCGAATTAATATAAAATATAATACTTTCGCGAAAACGCTATTAACCGTAGCGACACCTACTGGCCTTCTTCGCAAGTAGGAGAATTATTTCCTATTTTTTTTCCATTTCATCAAATTTTTCAGAGTTATAGGGTCGGTTTCACGAAACTTCAATTGTGCAATTAAAAAACCTTACGTAAATTCGAACCAATCGAATCACTCGTTTTGAAATTTGAACGAATCGAGATGGTTCCAATTAATTTAACGGTACAAACAAAGTTTTTGAAACCGACCCTATATATTTTATGTTAACCCGCCGTAGAAGAATCTAACAAAAAATCTTTCATAACAAACAGTTCATCCAATCTTGAGTTATAAATTGTGTTACCAACAAAATGGTCGACTTAGTTTTATATATAAGAAAGATACTCACCCCAAGCCTCTCTATTTCTACCAAACGCTTCAAAAAAGCCTTATTTTGTTCATCTATCAGACTGGCCCTGTGAGCGTCTTTGTAAAGAATTAGAGGTTTCATTTTCGCTCCTATGTCTAATGGTGGTGGTTTTGCATCTATCTTCGGTTTTGCGTAAAAAACCTACAATTAATAATAAATTTATTATATAGGTAATGTGTTTTGAGTAGAGATAAAAATAAATTGTTCTGGGTATACGTCTATGATTCAGACAAATTTTAAGTAGATATGTATGAGAAAAACTCACCCTCTTTCTATGCTCATTAAACATTTTCAAATCGCTCATCCAAACACTTCTTTGAACTCCATCTTTGTTGTATCTGGGCGTTGTTACAGGTACAAACTTCGTACATCGACATGTCCAACAAGTACAAACCTTTCCTTTATCGTATTTCTCCATCTGAATTCTTTTCACGCAAGATTTTTACGACGAAATTAGCTCAAGTTGACATCGAACGTTTATGTCAAAAATATCTGTGGAAAATATTAATCAAAATTTGCGTTTCTCTAATTCTGTGTCATATACGTTCATTCTGCCACATCTTGTGGAACAAAATCGTGCGGGAATATTTCATCCTAGCAGAGTTTTCATTGTAATATTTATTGATTACATGTTGGCCTTCTGCCACGGATTGTCAAATTTATGAGAGAAAAAACAGTTCTGTCAAAATTTATAATACAAAAATTACTAAAGGATATTCTATTCATTTCAATGAAAAGTCAGTGAATTAGAGAAAATATACGTATAATACTCTTACAGAAGGCTTATTCTAACACTCGTTCATTCAAAAACTCGTCACTTCGTGGCTCGTTTTTGAACTCGTGGAAGAATATCAGAGCATTTAGAACTTGTAACTATTTTGAATTGTATTTCTTATAGTAGGGGAGCCCACGACACTAAATTGGGATTTACTCGAGCGTCGCATAGAGACCTATATATATTGGGTTGCAAAGCTATTTAATGTATACCTTTTCATGTTAGTGAATATTCGTCATAAACTTTAATTAACCTAACTTAAAATAAGCCAAAACGTTTTGTTGTGATTGTGTCATGAACTGTGGTGTAGACAGATTGCAAACGCGGAGCGGGTAATATAGGCATTATGCAGATGAACGCATTGAACTTTCTCGACGAATTTCTGTTAATTCGGCTTGTGGAAATTGTCAGATTATAGGTTTTTTGTTATACTTGAATCATTTCCTTTAAAATAAAAAAAATAGTCCCACTCGATGATTACGCATGGTTCCAATAAATTTTTTTCATCTCAATCATGAGCGTATCATTCAGTTTTACATTAAATTCATAAACTTTGATATTTTTTTGTGAGTAAAAGTTCTCTCGTGTGACATCACCCACTTGCAGCAGTTTGGAGAAAAATGGATTTGAAATTTTTTTTCTTCATTATTTAGTTAAGTACTAAGGACTCTCATCAGTAGCTCTTCAAAAAATAAACTTCAAGGGAATTGAATGATTTCGTATTAAGATTGTTTTATGATGCAAAGCTCTTATAAAATTATTGAAATCAAGTACAATAAATCAATCAAAAAGACACAGAATTCAATGAAGAACCTATTTATGCAATAAAAAATGGGTCTTCCCATTTGAAAAACGAAAGTTTTGATGTCACTTCTGGAAAAACCTGAAGTCCTATAACCTTAAAAAATATACGAGAAGTAGTCTTCTCAATTGAAACACACCTTCAGAATTTCAATCCTGAATCTTGTGTCTCTCCTAAAAATATTCTATAGAGCAAATTCAAATCGACAATTAGGATCCTCTACAACAATATTAACAGCTATATGCCGAGAAAACACCTTATCAACAACTTCATAGAACAAAACAATATTTCATGCTCATTATTTGTAGAGTCCAAAATAGATGAAACACACAACGTTAATTATAATGACTGGACTACCTTCACAAAAATAGGTCATAAAATACAGAACATAAGAGGAGGAAGCATAATACAGTGCCACCCATCTTTGCACGCCAGAAGAGACAACCCACCAGCAATTAGAAACCAAATGAACGAGGTAACACATTTTACAACTCCATTCCAAAATGAAAAACTTCATATTTTCCTGGTATACTTTCATCCAAACAGCACATTAGAGGAAACAGTTTTTACCAAAGCATCACTGTACAAGTACTCAATCATAATTGGTGATTTCAATGCAACGACAAAAAAAACTCGACCAAATCAATGAATTTGTGAAAAATAGCAAGTTTTCCAAGGCTGAAACGGGACCAACATTCATCATGAGCAATAATCAAGACAGCACACCCGATTTACTGTTGTACACGGAGAATATCAAATCAAATATCGTGAAAGTAGAATTAATTCCCGACTTAGCACCAGATCACCTTGGTATGGTGGTAGATATCGATATGCAACTCGAGCCACATGAACAAACAGAAAAAATAACATATAATTACAAACTTTCGAACATTCTTAAAATTAACAAGGAGTTAGAGTTGTTCATAGAAAATAATGAGAATACCCCATTTAGCGAGCAATATATTGAAGATTTCAATAGAAAACTGTCGGAAACCATAAGAAAACATACACCAGTTAAGAAAAGACATATATTTCTACATGAACTACCACCTTACATTATCAAACTCATTAAACATAAAAGAAAAATTTATAGAGAATATTGCAAAAACCCAAACCCCCATTTCAAAAAAGAACTAAATAACTACAATAAAAACATACAACGCATGATACAACAGTACAGAGAAAACAATTGGATTGCAACTTGTAACAAAATAAATGAGTTGAAAGGTAAAAATTTTTATAATGAAGTTAAAAAATTATCGAAGTACAAACAATTTCCGAATATCCCTAACCTAATAGAAAACAACAAGGAGTATATAACAGATCAGGAAAAAGCACAACTATTTGCAGAACACTATGTAAGAAGGTATAAGTTCGGTGAAGATGATAAAAATGCGAAGACTATGATCGACGAATGGTACAAGAAGTATTTCAGCAACCAAATCCACCCTAGAGAAAGAACAACATTAGAGCATGCAGATTACTACCAACAGCTGCACAATAGTAAAAACAGCTCCCCAGGAAAAGACAACATACCATGGATTATACTGAAAAGACTAGACGAAAAAATTCACCTACACATCATCAAAATTTTTGAATTCTGCATCAATGAAGGTATTTTTCCAGAAATATGGAAAACAGGACAGATCATTAACATCCCGAAGTCCAACTCAAACAAGCAACGAGTAGGAAACTACAGGCCCATCACACTACTACCTGTGCTGGGAAAATTATACGAAAAAGTAATAAAAACAATGCTGACACCCCATATAGAACAACACATTCCAAACTTTCAGTTTGGTTTCAGAAAAGAAAGATCAACAATTCACCCACTCACCATCCTGGTATCAAATGCCCAAAATGCAACTCTAAAATCATACAAAATTTCAGCTATAAGTTTAGACATCGAAAAGGCATTCGACAGCATATGGCACAAAGCATTGTTGTATAAACTGTACAAGCTAGGAGTCCCCACCGATCTGATCAAGTTGTGTAAGCAATTCTTAGAAAACAGAAAATTGGAGGTAAAAGTCGGCACAAGCACTTCTGACTATTTTTGTCCTGAACAAGGAACACCACAAGGATCCCCACTGTCAACTCTGCTCTTCAACATATTTTGTCATGACATAATATTAGAAACCTCCAATGATCTATACATTCTACAGTTTGCAGACGATACAATTCTGATTACACATGCAAAAACAGTGGCTAAGTGCGTAAAGAAACTGCAAGATCTACTGGAATACATACAGAATTGGTTCAAAAAATGGAGAATGAAAATAAATATTGAGAAATCGCAGTTTATTATATTTGACCATAGAATTTCAACAACGTCACCTACTCTACAACTCGAAGGCAAAACTATCCAACCAGCAGCTTCAATAAAATACTTGGGAGTTCAAATCGATAACAAATTGAACTTTAATCTGCACACTAAGAACCTGAAAAAGAAGGCTATTTCTAGAGCAAAACACTTCAGCAAACTTACTTATAGGAAGCAAGGTATCAGTACTATCACAGCAGCAAAAATTTACAAAACAATTTGTCGCCCACTAATAGAATATGCACATCCAATATTCAACAATTGTAAAAGACCTGCAGTGAGAAACATCGAAGTAGCAGAAACAAAAGCACTAAGAACCATCACAAGAATGAGACACCCAAATAATGTACTGTACAATCCGCCAAACGACTTACTCCACTCAAGCACCAACATTGAGCCAATAAGAACAAGACTAAATACCCTATTGAACAGATTCGTAGAGAAACTCAGAAGACAAGAAGATGTATTAGCCCTCTATCAAGATGAATTAAACCACAGTTCCTCAAGAAAACACCCAAGACAGACTATATAGTTTATTTAGAATTTAAAACAAAATTATTAGTTTTTTTTTTTTTGTAATAATTAAAATGTAAAAATAATGTTGTTAAATGACAAGGCTGAAGGACCCAAGGTCGATGGCCATTTGCTCCGCAATAAAGTACTGTTATCTATCTATCTATCTATTCTATAGAGCCAAATTCGTGAATAATCCTGTATAATGATAAAAAATTTCATAAAATTAGGAGAAGAAAATATGCAGTGGTAAACAATCAATAATTTATTAGGAATATGAAAAAATTTCATCATAGGTACATTTAACTTTTATTTTGTTGATTACTTATCGAGATTTGTCTTTCAACAATCTGACCGAATGTCGTTTTTCCAATGTTCACTGAAATACTTTGAATACTTCTGAACAAGTTGTCGGAACAAATATTGTCAGGTAATCGAGTAAGAAACTGGGCACCATCCAAGAAATCCATTTTTATTAGCGTATCCTGGTATAAATAGAGTATTCCTGCAAAAAACAACATATTGAATATAAATTTTCCATGGAAAATTTTACAGGTTGTTGTTATTTTAAATCTGATAGTTTTGGCAACCCGGTGCCATAATTTCGTTTAATTCATTTGGCAACACTGTATTGACTACGACAATTACTTGACCAGGTTATGTTTAATGGCAAATGATGTTTAAAATCGAAAACGACTGAATTCAATATTTTTGAGAACTGAATAAGAAAATAAAGAGTGAACTTACCTAAAGCTGTTCTGAATATAAACTCATATCCATCCCTGAGGAAGACATCCCATATACGGCAGGCAACATCCAAAGGCATAGCTTTAGCGAATATCGTATAAATCCAATCTAACAAATACAAATCCGGAGTTAGGCCAGACTTTCGAAAATGATTGAAAAGTTTCGGCAGGTTGTAGTTGAACAGTTCATGAAAAGCTTCGAAATAAGCCAGCATCTGATTTTGGTTCAACGTAAAAGCCGATAGATGGAGTGGTTGATTCAACAAGTTCGCGAAACATATGAAAGCACTGCTCGGCTCCATGTTGAGGATCAATATAGCAGCGATGTAAGACATGCCTTGAATGTAACCTACATCCGGTCTGTAGCACACATAAGCGGCCAAGAGAGAATGTAGAATCTCCGAGTACGGTCCACCTTCTTGAAAAATACAGAGGTGAGGAAACGTCCTTGAAATATCTAGTTTGATGGCATCGAGACTTTGCTCTTGATTGCTGATTGATTCACTGTGCTTTTTCTTAGGACTGCTCAACTTCTCTTGAGCTCTGGCTAGGCATATTTTATACAACTGTGGGGTGAGATTCAATTCATTCCCGATGGCAAAACTCCATACCTTTCCTCTTATATTTGAAGGAAGACCTTGCCACCATAGTTCCTTAGTTTTCTTATTATACTTCCTGAAATATCAGGAATTAAAATTGTTCAGTTCAGTAAATTGTACTTTGTGGAAACATCAAACTATGTTGATCAAATCTTCAACTTTTAAAAAGGTAACTTCATGGTAAATTTAATGGATACCAATGTCACCAACCTACTTTCGTTTTTTTTATTTTCAATTAAAGACAATCAGCATGCATTATTTTAGCACAATTTAGAGAATTATAATAAATGAATAAATAAAACTAATATGGAATGTATTCATATCGACTTGAATACCCACATTGTGTCCCAATTCGTTAAAACTTTTTGAGCAAAGTATTTGGCAGCATTAGCCAAGTCTTCTTCTTGTTGAAGTTGCTTCTTCTCTAATTTTTTCTTATTGGCGGAATCCATGGCTTCTTTCCTTTTGGCTGCAGCTAATATTGCTTTGTATTCTTCCCTATGTTTTTCCTCTTCTTCTGTAGATTTTGCAGGCACATTTGGAGGTCTTGGAAAAATGACAGATATGACAATTACCAAATAATGGCATAACAAGGCTCAGGTGAACTGATCACTTATACTTTCATTCTTTTAGATAATGAAAATGATTTCAATCAGATATCTAATCATCCAAGAATATTTTCATCAAAATAAATTACAAGTCTTATGTTTCAGACGTAGTAGTTTACAGAAATCTAATGCGTTATATTTTAATATTCACATCTAGGGCAATGAAAAATACCTTGAGTATTGAAATAAAGCAGATGAACTTGCTACATTTCTATGAGAAAAAGATGAGATTTCTTGATTATTACTTCCGAAGAATTTTAGGAAATTTCCAATGGACGAAGGAACATCAGATGGCTTCCATCCAAGAAGAACATTTCTGAAAACAGATACATTTTTATTTCAAACATAATCAAATAAACTTCTGAATTGATGTATTAATTTTAGGACTCAAGAAAAATAATAACTTTGCAAACAAAAAATAACAAAGTCTCAAGAGTGCTGTAGTACTTTGGTGAACCAAATTATTCATTCAATATGAAAGTATAATAGTTGAAACAAAATTAAAAACAGGACAGAGTATTTGTAAAGTTTGCAAATAAAATAATTATTTCGAATGTACAGTTAAAAATAAATAAAATACAGCATTCCAAACATGTAAAATGTGATAAAATCGAATAGAAGAAAAGTAAAATGCAATACACAATATAATGACTCTAACTGTAATTCAAAAATTTACGAAGATCATCGAAGGAATTGATTTTCTACTGAAAATTGATTACACTCAATTCCTACAAGATGAATTAACATTTCTCACTCCTAATTTCACGACTACAAGGATCATTTGATCAATTATGAAAGCCTAAAGCACTGTAATACTTACCACAACATCTTCTGAATTAAATGCATGAATAAAAGGTTTCCGAGCCCAACAGGTTAAGAGAAAATATCATTTATTCAGTAATTATCAGTGTCTCATAATCCATTGATCTTACCTATTCAATAACCTTAAAAAATTATTCAAAATATACTAACAAGCTAAATCTACTTTTTCGAGAGACCAAATGACAACCCAACATGAAATTAGGGACAAAATTTTTGAATTTTAACGTACACCAAAACATATGAAGCCTCATTCACATATAAACATAGAAATATTCATTATGCCTGAAACATTAAAATCGCTCATATGAACCAGATATTTCAAAAAGTATAGAAGCATTAAAAAATATATAGTAAAGACAGCATTGAATTTGTTGTTGAAATTCAGCTATCAAACAGTCCTAACATTAAACTTTAAATGCCTTAGTAAAGAAATTTTTCAGTAAACAAATAAAGCAGAGACAATGACAATAGCCTTCAATAGATAGAAATTTCTAAGATTTATTCACCTGTTAATGAAATTTGTCAGTTTCCTCTTTGATTTCCAACCTGAATTATCGTCATAGGTACTGGGAGATTTTCCATCTGTATGTATATGATTATTCGATGATAATTGACAATGTGTAGGCACTGTATTCGAAAAAGAATCAGATCTGAATATACTAGTCAATTGTTCGCATTCACTGCCACCAACTTCCGATGAAACTTGTTCATTTTCATTGAGATCTCTGCTCACAATATCGTTTTCATTGGATTGTGAGAAGTTTGTGAGATTCGTCGGTGGACCATTACATCTAAAAGATATGTTTTCCAAGGCTTCATCACAGGATGAGTTTCTTTCTCTCTTATTAATATTATTAAATTGAGTATTATTAGATTTACATTTTTCACAGGAGTTGGATGGAGATGGATACATCTTGCTACTTCTGGTTTTATCACATTTTTCTGGCCATGTTTTGAACCATGAATCACTTAAAAGATGAGGAGTAGAGCAGTGGCAGGAAATATTCTGATATCCATTACATGAACGAGAGTTTTCTCCTTCATTTTGAGTATTTCTCAAACCACCAGGTAAGCTTCTGCTCTCATCTTCCTCCGGTGATGAACAATCAGTTTTTCGACCCATAGATTGGTCTGAAGAATGTGAGCTGCATTGCAACACACAGTTGTCCTCAATTAAATCATTATGACCCAAAATATTACTATTGTCTTCAGCACCGACAAAATCCGAGAGCACGCATCGTCTAGGAAAATACTCAATTCTCATCACTTCAGCATCAATCAACGATGTATTTTGAGTATGTAATAATTATTTAATATTAGTTATTAGCAGGTATAACCTTTAATATCACCCTTGTCATTTAGGAAATGAGTTCTGCGAGACCTATTGAAGCAGTTAAGTAGTTGAAATTCAATTTCACTGCACTGAAGAATCTGTTTATCCATATTATAACTGAAAATAATCACTCATCACATGCAAAATTGAGTTTTATTACTTTCTACTTTTACTAGTTAACTAGTTTACAAATGAAAACATTTCTGACGTTTAGAAGTATGTTTAAAAGCGCTTGCGCAAAACTTTAAAGAATTTGATTTGAGATAAAGGAAATTGAGGAAATTGCATTTTTCAACTTGTTTCTAGGAATTGAGCACGTTTGAAGTTGATCCAAAGTTCATAGGTTGTTGACATCTCCGGTTATTTATGCTTCCAATACCGACCTAGGTTATCAGTCGATATTAATCATTAATATTTGTTTAAGTTTGCTGGAATTAAAGATTGAAAGTTGCCATTCAATGATTCATGAAGAATAATCTTAAAGTTTCACACACTCGAACTAGTTCAAAGTGGGCATACATCTGAATTCAAATAATTATTTTGAGAATGTACCAGATAATACACTTCGCGCAACAATTAAAGGAACAGAAAAATGTTCAAAATTTTTTGGATTTTCAACAGGCTGTATCTCAGTGTTATGGTCGTATAGGAAAAAAAAACTAACTTTTGAAGCTTGAAACTCTAGTTTCTGCATTTATTGGTTAACAATTTTTCGGAGTACCGGTAGCCATGCAATCCTTCGGATAAAGTACGAAGAAAAAATTTTCGAAATTTTTCAAATTTTTTTTTGCTCTACGCTCATGGAAAAATTTTTTCGAGCTACAACGATGCAAAAGTTGTATATTTATCCTGTTTATTCAGCTCTAATTTGCTTTTTACGATCCTCCGGATTTGACAATTTTCGAGATATCCAATTTTGAATGAAAAAGGATCCTTTTTCACTCAATTGCCGATATCTCCGGAACTACTGATCGCCTAGCTATTCGACAGGGCTTTTCTTTTTCTGCAGAAAATTTCCTACAAAAATATGTTTACGTTTTATTAAAAAAATTCTTTTTCACCTGTAACGTTAACGTGAAAAAAGAGCAAAAAAATGCCATTTTGCCATTTTTCGGTTAAAAAACTGTATTGAGGTAAAGCTTAGGTTATAAGACAATTTTACAGACTGATGTTCCCCAAAGTCCCCCCTTGAATCGGTAGATCGATCGGTTCTGCGGAAATAGAGAGTTGTCGAAACGCAAAAAGAGGCCTAACTTAAATAAAGATCCCCTTATTTTGACATTTGCTCCTGTGCATTCGTAAAATATTTTAAGGTGGCCTCCTGTATTTAACCTAAATAATGGACAGTCGTATTTAAATAAAATCCTTTATTTTGACAGTTCACCTAATCTTCTAGGTCAAACAACTTCTAACAACTGTCAAAATAAAGGAAATGTCATAATAAAGTTGTCAAGAAATAAAATCATTTCGATAGCTCAAATATTTGACCAATGTTAAGGATCCTTTAATAAAAGTTAGGCCTGTATTTGTGTTTCAATATTTCTCTAATAGCTGCAAGTAAGTCTTTAATTCAAGAAAAATGAAATTATTGTCCTATGACATCTATTCAAAGATTAAATTACAAATTCCAGTAGGATAACCTTACCTAACCTATTTCTCAGGGAGATTAACCGACTCCTTTGAGACATCTTGATTGAAAACTCACATCTTACCATATTACTCTAAATTCATAAAATTGCTATTAATGAAATTTAGGAAATACTTCCAAATATCAAACGACCATAGAAACGTTTTCATATTGTTTAATGATTTCATGACATTAATTTTTTTCTTATTCTAAAAGTTGTTGCAGAATATTTTCAGAAGTTTATTATACAGTTTACAAGTAACTTAGAAGTAAAAAAATAAAAAAACATCTCGATGAGAATTCATGAAGCTCTGGTACTCAATTTTTTCAATACTTTCAATCCCTGTTCTTCGTACTCTTCTTTGGACATCCAAAATTCATCTCTATCCTTTACGACATCAGCTAATACAGCTCCTCCAATGAAAACCATATCTTTCCTTCTGGGAGGATCCTCAATGCGAATTTTGAATTTTTGCAACTTCGAAGTGTCATTTTTCAGAACCCTTTCCAGGTATAATTGTTTTATTTCTCTCTCTAAACGGGATGGCAATCCTGGATACATCGTTGAACCTCCAGATAAAACTATGTGCTTGTAAAGTTCTGGTCGCATGTCTATATCGGCAGCCTGAAAATAAAATATATGTGCATCAGATTTTTATTGGAGAGAAGAGAATTTGAAGGTCATAGTTGTGAAAGAGACGATTCATTCATTGACTATGACCAAAATAAATCAACAGACTAGTGGAGACGGAAGTTTGCAGATTCTACCAGAGCAAGAAGAAACCGCCACCGCTACACAGCAGTGGCAGACCAGTTTCGTCCTTATTAGGACTCATCAGTGCAACTTAAGCGTTGTTGATCATAGTAATGTCAAAAGAAGTGCCATAACCTCATATTGTAACTCAAATGGTTTGGTTTTTGTTTATTCAGGGTTCTTTATACATTTTTGTAATCACCCAGTTTGCTTTGGACTATTCTTGATCTCTATTAGGAGACTATTTTTTCAATATTTACCTTTCAATTTGCATGGGGTTCTCGAGATATTTCAAAAACTGAAAAAATGTGCCAGCCCAGCACTTTTTCGAAAAATTGGTTTCCAATGACTGAAAAAAATTGCGCTACGCATGTACTGAGTAGTGTCATTCGAATTTTCCCGAAAGTCTGTCTAGTTTCCCAAAACAACGAAATTAAAAAAAAAAAGATAGCTCAGCAGTTTCGTTTTTTCTCCTTATTAATGAATGGAAAAATTGAGCTGTCTTTTGCCGCAAATAGTTTCTCGAAAATTCTTCAGATTTTCAGGCAAATTACGAAAATGAGAAAAACTAAGCTTAGCAAGCCGACAGGCGGTTTCTTTTTCTGCAGAAAATTTCCTACAAAAATATGTTACATTTAATTAAAAAAATAGTTATTTTTCACCTTACATTAACGTGAAAAAACTTTTTTCGATGAAAATAGTTTTATATGATTGTGCCACAAGTCAGATTTTCAGAAAAAATCTACAGGTTTTCCCTCATATGTAGAAAATACGAAAAATAAGTAGATTGTGGGAAAATCAGCATACCTGGCAACAGTGCATGTGAAGTTGGCACAGCACTTCTGGATTATCCAGAAAATTTTTGTTGTGCTGAATTATGACAGGTTTGTGCTGTTGAAATTTTGTTTTTATTCCATATGGTTCTAGAGATATTTTACAGAATGAAAATGTGTTTCATACAAATTATTTTGTGAAATATCTTGGGAACCGTATGTAATAAAAAAAATACCAACGGCACAAAGTAGCACAATTCAGCACAACAAAAATTTTTTCGAAAATCCAAAAGTGCTAGGCCAACTTCGCACACACTGTTGCCAGGTAAACTGATTTTCTTACAATCAACACATTTTTCTTATTTTCTCCATATGAGGGAAAACCTGTTGATTTTTTATGGAAATCTGACGGGCACAAGTTGAAACAATTGCGACACGAACATTCTTTCTTTCTTTTCTTTCTTCTTCAGCCCGTTTGAGTCCACTCCTGGACATAGGCCTCTTCCAATCGCTTCCATGTCGTCCTACACTGTGCTGTGAGAATCCAGTTCTTTCCTGCTCGCCTTTGAATGTCATCTCGCCATCTTAACAGGGGTCTGAACATATTAAACAATTTTTGTCAGAAAAAAAGGGCCTTTTTTTCATTTTCGTAATTTGCCAGAAAACCTGAAGAATTCTCGAGAAAATATTTACGGCAAAATTTTTTTCCATTCATTTGTGAGGAGAAAAAACGAAAGTGCTGGGCTATCTTATTTTTGAATTTCGATTTTTCTGGGAACTACACCATTTCTGAGTGTAATTCAGAAATTGTCAAGTGTATTTCAGATTAGTCAGTTTAATTTCAGAAAGCGTCAATTGAATTTCAGATTAGTCAATTGAATTTCAGAAAACATCAAATATTTTTCGGATAACTCAATTGAATTTCATTTGATATTTTCTGAAATTCAATTGACAAATCTGAAATACAAGTGATGTTTTCTGAATGTCAATTAACGATTTCTGAATTACAATTGGAAGTGGTGTAGACAGACTTCAAGAAAAATGCCAATGGTACAACACAGTACAGCAGAAAATTGCTGGGCTGGCACATTTTCCCAAAAAAATTTTAGTGTTAGAACATTAGTGAGTTCTAAGAGCAAAATCAGGTGCAGATAAAAGGGTACAGTGAATAAAGAAAATGCTGCAAATTAATGATTACTCATTTGTAAATAAATTTATATCCTTTGTTTCAATGTTCCAGAAAAAATGGAACATCTTACATACAGACTAAAAGTTGTTATTGATCTTCCACCTACCTGTATGGTATTGAAAACCATTTCAGCTATTCCTTGTCCTTCAACATTTATCAAATGGGGCTGAAACAGTGCCTCTGGTGCTTCGAATCTTTCTCCTCCAACTTTTATAACTCTTCCATCAGGCAAAGTGTAGGGTTCAACTAACACTGTTGTTTCTAATGCTAGCCTCTGTTCCATTTCTATGTCATAACTAATGTAGCACAATTTTTCCTTCATCATCCTAACCTGAATATCGCAAAAACAAAATTAGTAAAGTATCCTATTTGACACTCTTCAAATCAGAAATTTTTTTTAAACATTTTTCAATACAAGTGGAACCATTTTTATTTACCGTTTCGAAATCTGCAGAATGGTTGAATGCGTATCCCCTTAGCAAAAGTAACTTAATAAGATAACGAGTGATGTCCCTACCGGCAATATCTAATCTCCTAGTCAAGTGTGGAAGGGCATATTCTTCATATACAGGACAAATGTGCGTTACACCATCACCAGAATCTATTACTACGCCAGACAATAATCCCTGAAAATTGAGACTTTATAGTACATTAAGGAACGGAATAAATTTCCTTTTCAAACAGAATTGGGCAATGAATATTGACTTACCTGAGCATATAAGGTTAACACAGCCTGTATTGCAACGTAAGCCCCAGCAAAACCATATTTTTCAAACATAACCTCAATCATTCTCTCTCGATTCTTGAGCGGATTCATGGGAGGCTCAGTGAGCAAAATCTGTAAAACTAGATGGTAAAAATAATCCTTTGTTATGTAAACACAGTCAATTGCTTGAGTCACAATAACTTTCCTGAGTAAGAGCAGGAGAATTTAATCACAAAAATTTTTTAATAATATAAAAATAGAGATTTGAAGTAACAGTTTTCCAAGAATATCAAATAGTTATTTTTATTTATATTCTCACACGGAAATCGAGTAAATATTTAATCATAAATGTGATCCCAAAATCATTTTAAACTCATTTGAACTCATATCAAATAAATTTCTTTTCAATATTTTAGTTTGCTCGTTTCTGATGTACAGGGTGATTGTTTATATTTAACTCAATAGCTATCTCAGTTAATATTGGTCGTACAAAAACGTTTAAATGGGAAAATTTGAAGTATTTTTTATGGGCATTCATATTCAGTACTAAGAAATTCATAAAGGCATCGTAAACCTGAAAATTTGTTGTGAACTGTTGTTTTTAAAATGGTACACCCTGTATTTCATTTTCCTAATCGGTAGAGCTCTTTCTCCAGTTTTTAAATATGATAATAATAATAATATGTTTATTAACAAGTTTAAATACAAATACAAAAGATAAATTGATTGAAGAATTTTCGTTAACAAACATTTAAGACCACAAAAGTGCCAAGCACTTGTCTGTGGTAAAAAAAAAACATTTTTTCATACCTTGATATATACATATATGGTGGTGAGTATATTCATCTGATATTAATCCAAATTAAGGTTAATTTCTGCAATTTCTGAAAACTATAGATATTTTCTTCTAAATTTAAGGCAGCTGTGGATAATTAAACAACTGTTATTTATTTAATTTATTTATTAACTAAAAGTAAAATTAAGTATTCAAATGACCCCCATTCACGTGTAGACACAGTCGATATCATTTTATTTAGTTTTTAAGGGTTTTCCTTACCATTTATGAAATATATTGAGGTTTTCAATTATTTCTTCCTCTATTCTGAATTTAATCTGTTTAAAATTTTGCGGAGGGGCCATATAGACTTTATATTTCAAATATCCCCATAAAAAGTGTCCAAGGAGGTTAAATAGGGACTATCAGGAAGCCATAGAATAGAACTTCGGTATAAAGAAATCACAGTATTCTTGAGTGGTGTTACACAGCAGCCTTAGATTTAGACGAAAAAACCTCTATTTTTAACTAACTGCCACAATTAACCTCAATAAAGCATATATATTTGAAATCAGAAGAAAGAGCTCAACCGATTAGCAAAATAACATACAGGGTGTACCCTTTGAAAAACAATAGTTCACAACAAATTTTTAGGTTTACGATGTCTTTATAAATTTCTTAGTACTGAATTCTGAATGCCCATGAAAAATACTTCAAATTTGCCCATTTAAACGTTTTTGTATGACCAATATTAACTGAGACAGCTATTGAGTAAAATATAAACAATCACCCTGTACCCAGCCTTATAATATTTCAAATAAAGAACAAATAGAAAATACAGACACTGGAAATGATACCTATATTAATTTTTTTTTACATGCAATACCGAGTTTTTTCATTGATAATCAGATTAACCATTGAATTCTACCTTATCTTCATATGTCATTTACATAATTATTCTCAGAAAATTTGTGTGAAATCTGAAAAACCCTTAAAATTTTCTCAAATAGGGCTTGTACATTTTTGGATGAAAATAACCAATTTTCTAGCTTCTATCATAAGACATACCAATACATCTCCTTCGTTAATTAAAAATTCAATTGAACATATAGGGTGTTTCCATTTCAATGTCAAAGTCAGTCATGACAAAAACCTCGATTTTTTCAAATGAGCACCCATTTTCTTTTAGTGCTTATCTGGAAAATAGTGTTTGAGTGTAATAAAAACTGATGCTTTAAAATGCTCATTTTCCAAGTGTTTATTTTGAGACTTTCTTTGGAATATTCTAACGAATGAATCACCCTGTATATACATAATTTGCGCTAACTGAAGTTTAATTAATTTTGAAATAGAATGATTTATAATTTGTATTATTCAGTATCACTTTTCTGATTATGATATACAGTTCTCCACTCACCTTGGTTTCTTTAGGATCCAAATTCATTTTTTTAGGTCCGAAGGTATAATCCCACACATGGCACATATCTTCCCAATTTTTCACAATACCATTTTCCATAGGATAATTCACTTCTAAAAGAGACCTCAGTGCTGATGCCTCATCTCCTACCATCAAATCCTAGAAATAATGTCTTTTATAATACACTACAGTTAAAAAACTAAAAGTTAGCCACCAAGTCCACTCTACTTACAGGAAGTGTACTAGCAGCTCCCTTAAGCATGAAAAGAGTTATTACACTTGGATTAATTGAATTGCGAAAGACTTCGCTAACAATGTTTTGAAATTATAAGAAAATTAAAGAACATCTAACGCTCTAATCAAAGATCCTATATTGAATAGCAGTCTGCAAATCAGACGAGTGGAATTTATGCTAATTGAGGTAGGCAAAACATTCAAACGAAAAAGTTAGTCAGCTGAATTGAAAATGTTGAATTAAATCAAATTCGCTCTTAGCTTCAACTCCAAGCGATAACGATACAATCACTAAAAACTGCTACAGTTAAACGAAAACAAAACGATGCTTATTAGGTTATTGTTATCTGATGAATTAGTCATTAAATAACACGAAAAATCAGACGTTACGCAAAACTTGAAGACAATGACTCACGTTTACATGAAGGCCCTAAAATTGAAAATTGTTTGTCTGAAATTTGGGTGGATGTAATTTTTTTTGATACTTGCCTTCACTTCAATATCTCCTATTTTATTTACAGCCCTAATAATGGGTCTTCCAACCATAGATGGAAATATATGAGCTGGAAAGTTGCTTCCGGCATATCCACACTTGACAAACTGTAAAATGAACAACCAGGATTCTGATAATGCTCAGATTTGTTTGTTCTTACCCCAGTGCCGTTATCACACACTATAACTTTTCTTCCTTGACTATCCATCCCGACCCGGGCCCCACTTTTAATTCAATCTTATTGAAAAATTCAAACAAACTTGGGATGACAGCTCATAGTCTCGTTTACCACACCTAAACAAATCTGAATGACATGACCTCACCATTTGAACTACTTCTGATAAGAAAACGAAGATGACTAACAGAAATTGCAACTAAAAGGAACTACGGGTAGGTTCCATAATTTAGTTCCTTGTAGGTGCCATAAGCATGATGTTTAATTTGGCTACAAGTACCTGAATCCTGAATGAAATCTTTGTTTTGAATTATTGATAATGACTATAATAATTGTCCCGTATGCTTAGTAAATTTCAGAGATAATCGGACAATGAAATGTGCGCACATGAAAGTTACAGAGACGTATTCAGCTCACAAATTTTTCCCTTCAAATCCGACGACTATAACCGATTTCAAGCGAATAACCTGGTCCTCATTGGTAATTACCAACTAGGACCAACTGCATTCAAGCGACTTCGGTCATTGTAGGTTATAATCATTTTACAAGGAATATCCCTGAAGACTATAACCGTAGATAACCGCAGGCAGGACCGTAGATAACCGCGGTCATTACTGGTTATTCGCTTGAAATCGGTTTATGTTAAGATCCATAAGCAATAAATTCCTTCTACACTTGAAATGTTACATGGTTATCAAAAATATAATTGAAAAAGGTTTGATACCAACAGATAAGGAAACACCATTTTTGTTTATTCGAATTAGATTCTCATCTAATTATCTAAAAAATATAAACCACGAAGTACTCTCACAATTGTTTTTAGGGTATACTGAGTTAAATTTATGAAATTCCGAACTTTTTTGTTTTTTTGGAAATCTTGATGTTGGTAAAGATAAAGATTTTTCGTTCAAATTGGGCGAATTTCGTGAAAAACTATCTATAGGATGAGGTAGAAAATCCGAATCCAGGGAAGGATTGAAATGAGTAAAATGAATGATTATTGAATGAAATTCGATCAATTTATTTTTCTATTTATAATTATTAAATGAACATTTTTATGTACAAGAAAACACAGAATCGACATGCTAATTAAATTTAAACGATTTTTATGATATGTATGACTTAAACACCTATAAAATAATTTTTACAGAAAAGATGATGATTTATCAGAGAATGAACATCAATGGAAGAATTTCAGTTAAGACATGGTGATATTTGATTAAATCATTAAGAAGTTCATCAAATTTATCATTTTAGATGAATTCAAAGTTACTTTTCCTAATTAGCCTTAATTTGAAGTCAATATCCATTTATGGTTTACAATCTGAAATAACTCCTTACCCTCAAATATAGTAACATTATATTCGAGAAAATTGTTGAAATAAGACAATTATCTGGAAATTTCAAGATAAATAACTGTTCATCAGAATACGGAAATTGAAAACATTTTAAACAGCTTGCATTTCGAAGTAATTTACAAAATAAACTTTTCATATCTTTTGTGCAATAGTCATTATTGAAAACAAATTTCACAAAAAACTTTGCTTCTAAGAGTTATATAGGAAGTCGTAGAAGAAGAAGAATAATGCAACAGTTCTTAACTATCAATTCCGTTTGGAAATGTATCGGGATACACAAAAGGAAATTTGCATAATTCAGTGCAACGATTTACATGAAACTAATAAATTTCATTCATTAGGGATCATTCAAATGTAACACCTATGTAGATGGCAGGTTTGTAGAATGCCTACAAGTGACGTCATTCATCTGACTATCTCTTAAGCTTTTTTGGTTTAGTACAAAGTAACACCGGACAAGTATACATTGCAACAAATTGTTCGTATCATTCAGACTGATCATGAAAATTGGCTACCCTTGAAAATAAAAATTCTAAGAATAAATTGGTCGTGTTTTAATAGTGGAAAAGTGGAAGACAAAAGTGTGGACAATGAACCGAGAACATTAGTTTCGTTAAACGAGGGAAAACCTTTAAGGTTCGTCTTGTTTTGTGAAATATTATGGGTACCAAAAAACGACACTGTGATGGACTTATCTAGCGTTGTTTACTTTTTTGCTGGAAATCTAAATGGGGTTCTAATCTTTCCAAAAGGAAGACATTGTCTGACTCTGAGCATTGTCCACCATTCACTGTTCGGTGAACAACTACCAGTGCTATGCATAAAGTGTAAGGAAGTAGTAAGGAAGCCTACATAGAAGACGACCAGATCTCCTAACTCACAATCGATCAAAGTATCACGAATTCACAGTAGGACAATTTAAGTTGCAATTTGTGAAATAACTTCAGTAACAAGTCGGAGAATTTGTGAAAATGCATTTGATCGACGTTGTGATGTAACCTATTTTCAACTAAAAACTGGAATGGTTTCCTTGATGAAAAAAGGAAAAGCATCATAACTCACTCTCGATGACAACACAATGAAGCATGTTGTTGCTTCATCGAGGTTGGGTTATGCGGTAGTGACGAGCTCTAAAAAATATCGAAATAAGAGGACAAGATATGACTTGAATGTCTAACTATCACTAAAACCTGATGCAACACGCTGAATCAAAAGTTTTTTGTTGATTTGATAATACCCTGCGGAACAATAACACGATCAAAACTCTGCACAATTTTAATTCTTGTTAAAGTGAAGGCACACTTATTCCCAACAGTTTACATTATTCGTTTTTCATCAAGATGCTTTTTGTGACAATCAGTATTTCCTAATTATGAAGTTAATATCGAGTGCGTTTCCTAATCGAATGTCAATATTTATGGGTGTGATTTTTGGGCCCATTTTAAGAAAAAAACTTCATATGAATATATGTCCTAAACGTCTTACCTTTTGAGATACAGGGCGTGAATGATTCATTATAAATACCTACAATTTGATTTCTTGAATTTGTTCAGTCCGATGCACGGGTTTTATCTAAAAAAATAAAATCTACGTATGTCTCTGCATGGTGATATTGGCATATGTATGTATTGACGACATTGTTATGATCATGCAGAGAAACGGTTTGTATTTTTAAGCGAAAACCGAGCATAGTAAAAAGTCAGGTGATCAGCTTTGGTAAAAAATGATTGGGAATTTCAAAAATAATTTTTATTTTAGAATCTGTGGCGTACCATCAATGTCTGCGGGAATAGGCAGATCAAATTACGTACGAACGCCACTGGTGGAAATTAACAAAGTGATACATTAAAAAATGCCTCTTGATTCATAGTACATGTATGACAAATTTCATTAAAATATCTGTGGTATTGTAGATATTAATAATAAATGATTTATTTTTGAAAACTTCACCACCCTGTATCTCAAAAGGTAAGACGTTTAAGACATATGTTTTTTTCTTAAAATGGGCCCAAAAATCACCCTCATAAATATTGACATTCTATTAGGAAACACTCTATATATCAACGTTTTCATTAACGCTGCATGTCAAGATTAAAATTTCATCATATATCATATTGTAGTGGGATAATTTATGGCGTTCTTGAAGGAATTTTATGTCTAGTTCAAGATGTGAGCATAACAATTTCGTGAAAAAATGCCTCGATGTTTTCATATACAGATATACAGGGAGTTCCAGATCTTAACCAAGAAATTTTAACCACGTATTCTACGTCAAGAATAGGCCCCAATTTGTCGTAATAATATATGTGGAGACTTGCCTCCTCTTTGAGATAGAGAGTGTTTAAATTATCAGAAATTAAATGTTTTTTATTTATTACTTCCACACTGATCTGAATATTTCCATGAAATTTGGGAATGTATCCCATTATTTATATATTTTTATATACCAGTAGCGATCATACTGCATCGAGACGGACTATTTTCAGACAAAAAAAGACACGCCACTGATTTCGAAAATGAAAAATACTCTTGAAACCCATATTTATTATGGAGTAACTTGGCGGACGCCACTGGTAGAAAAATAATCTTCTGCAAAAAAGGCTCCTTCATGCTCAAAATTTATGCCCCAAATTTCATAAAAATATTTCAAACAGTGTACCAGTTATTGATAAATAACTGGTTTCTAATGATTTCAGAGCATGTTTATATGATTAACTAGGGCACATTTTTGAAGTAGAATACGTGGTTTAAATTTCTTGGTCGAGATCTGGAACACCTGTATAATCCAGAAATTTTAAACTATATTTCAGAAAGAAAGAGTCATCGAGAAACAAAATACATTTTATCTTCTGCAATGCAGTAAATGTTTCACCAAAAATTACTTCTGCTCATATCTCCCAAACTAAACCTGCAAACCTTTCGAACTCAATATAACATTATACCATTCCAGCCCATTGGATAACAAATTTTATTCATAATTTTGATACTAAAATTATGTAGCCGAGAGTTGACCGATAAAGGGTTTTCGACTTCCTCTCTCAAAAACTCTCGTCTTAAGTACATGTCTCGCCTCGATACCGTGCCTAACCTCTCGACTCGAGAAAGTACCTCGCCTTGCGCCTCGCCTCGCGAAAGTATCTCGCCTTGTGCCTCGCCTCGCGAACGTGTCTCGCCTCGAAGGCTTGTTTCGCCTTACAGGGCAATCGCATTCAAAATAGAAGATTTATGATAGAGAATTGATAACTTTCAAATTGAAGAACTATGTGATGAAAGGTGATGTAAACTAAAGCGAAGTATGTGCTTGATGATTGCGGCTTTTAATGAATTATCTAAGCATGGAATTCATGCACTGATTGTCTCGTGCTTCAACTTTTCGCCTTAAAGCATACGTCCCTTAATTCATTCCGTAGACACCGATATCGACAACACCGACCCACTTTATTATTTGATCCTTCGACCTTGTCCCACGTTTCTTGAAATAACCCTCGGAACATATGCCAGACGAACTAAAGAACTTACAAAAACTGAACAGAGAAATTTCACACATACGATGTATGCAGTTATATCCATATGTGTTTAATCGATTTACACTATTTTAACCGACAGTTTCTATCAGAAAATACAATATAATCCTTCAATAAGTAATTAGTAATCCCCTTAGAACTAAATTTTATATCTAAAATAATCCTACGACTGTATACATTCTTGGTACATTTTAATTCAGGTTTTTGTCACAATCGGAGTACGATGAAAAATCATGCAAAATAAAAAATTTAATTCACAAGAAACACTGACGTCTTCTCTTTGATTGCTGAAATTGAAACCACATGAAAACTGTGCACAACAACTCATAATGAGAACTTCTTCCACTTGATATACTTGGACATCTCATTCAACATTATAATCTGAAAAATTATGGATTTCAAAGTATAAGAAGTTCTTCATTTGTAATTGTCAAGTTCTAAAATGCTTATCTTAAATTCAACCTGCATCTTACCGAATGGAATTTGTTCATCGAGTGTATGTAAATCAACAGCTAAAAAGCGATACAAGAAATGTCAGTCAATCCCTTTCACACTGAACATCGTTAGATTTTATAAACCTTACCCTAGATATACTAAATTAGTTGACTAGAATGTACAAATAACATTATAATATCGAAAAAGGTATTAAATTCATTCATTGTAAGTGAATCCATTCAAGTAGAAAAATCTACTATCTCCATAAGGTATGGTACAAGAAAAGGACACGAGGTAACTGAGGATTTGAATTCATAGAGCAAGTGCCTACCTTAACCTGTATTTCTTTTGAATCGACATTTTAAGGAAGCACGTAATTCAAAGTGAGGGCTTCAATTCTAGTCTTAAATTAAATATATTTTCAGTGAAACTCCTCAGTTCAAAAGTCTATCATTAGAATTAACTGCAGCACACAATTGGGTTGAAGATCAAATCAGAAATGCTGGTCTTCTAGTCTTTTTTTTTTTGTTTAATTTGTCATTTTTCAGCCAACGAAAGAAGTCCTTCCTTTATATTCCTGTGTATGAGCGAAATGATCAATGACAAGGTGTTTCAAAGGAATAGTCCAGGTTATTACGAAAATTGCTCAAAAGTGTTCAAAGATGCAATCATCGCGAACTACCCCGACCTGGCCTGAGATTTCGGGGGAATATCGTTCGACGTTAATCCAAACGCCGTTCTCGTAGAGGTCCTGTTTGCCAAAGTCCCCGGAAATGTGTTTCGACCAAGGTCGGTGCCGTTCGCGAAGATACCTTCGCGTACTACCCCGACCTGGCCTTGTTAGAGATTTCGGGTAAAAATCGATCGACGTGAATCCAAACGCCGTTCTCCCAGTGGTCCTGTCTACCAAAGTCCCCGGAAAGTTTCGTTTACTCAGGACGGTGCCGTTCGCGAAGATAATAACCATTGAGAACGAATAATTAGAAACCTCCAGTTTTTTGAGCTTGAAAGGTTTTTGCTTACCACATATAAACAATTAAAGGCTGTATCTCAGTGGAAAATGGTCGTGAAGAAAATAAGAAACCAACTACTGAAGCTTGAAGACTCTAGTTCATTCAGCTCTAATTTGTTTTTACGACTTTCGAAATATTCAGTTTTGAATGCAAAAGAATTCTTTTTCACTCAACTGCCGATATCTCCGGAAATACTGGTCGCCTAGCGAACCGAAAAAAGATTTCTTTTTCTACAGAAAATTTTCTACAAAAATCTATTTTGATCAATTAAAAAGAATTTTTTTTCACCTGTCACATAAACGTGAAAAAAGAGCACGAAAATGTCATTTTGCCACTTCAGGTTAATGGACTGTATCATCTTCAGTATTGGAGGGAAAGCTTAGGTTATAAAAAAAATTTGACAGCCAGATGTTTCCCAAAGTCCCCCCCCAAATCGGTAGATCGATCAGTTCAGCGGTTTTCTTGGACAGATTGATTGAACATTTGAAAAAATTAAGAGAACAAGGTTTTTTCTCCTTAAACTTGACCTAATCTTTTTAAATCGGTTTTTTTACCGAATGAGTCTAAGATCCGTTTGCACCATCGTTCCTTAAAGTTAAGGATCCCTTAAATATTGACAGTTGCAAGACTGTCACTCAAATGAAATTCTTACGTAAGGGACCTTAGAATATAGAACAATATTTTATTATCTATGTAGGGACCCTTAAATAGTTCTATCTAGTGATATTTCAGTTTTTCATGTTGTTTAACTTCACCCTAGTTGAATAAAGCATTTTCATTGGCTGGCCGGATAGAGATGATAGTTGTCATTTCCTTAACCTAGCTTTACTGCCATTTTGACGATTTCATACTAGTTGAAATTTAAAATTTTTTCCTATAATTTCATAGAAAACAACGAATGTTCAGTCAGTTTGACAAGTTATTCTAGGTTATAATCCCATCCTTAAATTTGAGGTTAGGTTTAAGGATCGAAACGTCACTTAAATATTTAAGGAACGATGGTGCAAACGGATCTAAAGCATTTCGAAAATACTGTTTTTTAAAACAAGGTGTCAGAAATCGGAAAAATTCTGTCGCTCAGAATTTCGCTTAACGAGTACCGTGGGCAAGTTAGGGGTATCAACTTTAAATTTTTTTCTTAGAAAAATGAAGGTTTAAATGTATCCAGTGTCCATAGCTCCAGTGGAGGTGAGTCAGAAATGGTCTCTTGTTTTTTCTTAATTTTACTTTTTTCTCATTTTACTCTTGAAACAAAATTTAACGAAATTCTTCGAATGTTAATTTTTATTTCAAATTTCGTATATTTTTGAAAATTAAAAATTGTTTTTTTCGATTCATTAAGAAAAATTCTAGTGAAACATGAAGAAATGATGTAATTATTGAATGATTAAGATAATAAGGTCAACTTTAAGGAACAAAAATCTTGTTTCCTTAAATTTTTCCAAATTTCAATCAATCGGTTCAAGAAAATTGCTGAATTGATCGATCTACCAATTTGGAGGAACTTCGTGGAACATCATCAGGCTGTAAATTTTTTTCATAACTGCAAATATTGACGAAGATAAAGTCAATTAAACAAAAAATGGTAAAATAGCATATTTTTGCTTTTTTTTCACGTTTATGTGACAAATGAAAAAAAATTCATTAAAATTGAACAAAACAGATTTTTATTGGAAATTTTCTGTAGAAGAAGAAATCACCTTTCGGCTCGCTAGGCGATCGGTAGTTTTGGAGATATCGGCAGTTTAGTGAAAAAGGATCCTTTTGCATCTAAAACAGAATATCTCGAAGACCATTGGTTATTTCTGAAAATGACATCCTACGTTGAAACGACTTTGAAACATGCTTTTCAGTAAAAACAACGAGTGAATTAAAATTTTCAACTTTTTTCCTTTTGCCTTTATTATCATGGTCTTCAATTGAAATTGCACTCTGTTTTTTTCTGGTACAACGGAATTTATGTTGTGTCCTCTTTAAATTCCACTTCTGAATTCATTCATGCATTGCATTTTTAACGCAATCATATACTTAGTGTAAAATTTTAAAGACTCAGATTTTTGTTTCGAACCACATCTATGGTAGCTTGTCATTGATTATTCCGCCGATTTCGAGAGATATGGTTCCAGAGCACACGTCATGATGTGCAATATCACAATTAGTTCATTTATTCGTAACTATAAGTATCAAAAAATGAGACGACAAGAATGTGCAACACGTATTTACAAGATCAGTCCCATCGATCCCAGCAGAACAGACCGAGCAATTCCAAAACTCCAGAAAAGAGAAAACATATATACACGAGGTGGGGGTACAGCGCGGGATCACTTAAAAAATTAAGTTACATAATTTCCATCGAAGACGGAGTCGATGATGGACCAATCTGCGCGATCTGCTCTGCGCCGGATCGGAGAACTCTTGCTTATAGTCCGGAAAATATAGTCTTGAATCTCGTCGAACATCTAATAGAAAAAGAACATTTATCACTTTAGAAACACAAAGGAGATTTATCAGTTGAATTTGTTCTTTTACAGTTCCATGTAGAACACTAGTTGATTCTTTCTGTTCTATGTGTTTGCCGGCATGTATCCCAAATTTTTTCTTTGCAGGAATAGGTGGATTTCGCTGAATTTGGGTCGGTCGCAAGCGTTCCTCTTCCAGCATTCTCCCATCAGGTCGTAAATTTCTCGGGGACAGGCTGCAGGCCTTGGGAGGTATCTTTGACAGCCGTCGTTTTGGTACCAGTGGTTGGAGTTTTCCACAACTTGCTCACTTGTCAATTCGGCGTAAGGTTGCTGGGTGCAAAACATCAGGATCTCCCATAAAGTAACAGCGAACGCCCACACATCGCTTTTGGTTGTTTGCTTTCCCTGCAAAAAAAAATTTCGAATTAACTGAGGAATTCATTGATGAGTCTAAACTTAAAATAATAGTTGAGCCGAATCTTACAATGCTCTTTATTTGTTTCTCATTTGTAAACGTCAGTTTCCAAAAACACAATATTAATCAAGAATGTTTATTTTATCAAATCACTAACTTGTAAAACTGACAGTTAACTTGCAAAATTTCTACAAGTTAGTAGTATTATATACATAAGAAAATTTTGTTTTATCGTCATATATGTTGAAAATCATGGTACAATTGCTATTTCCAGTACCACAGATTTTTGATGATGAAAGAGGTGATACTGATGATGATGAACTATCTGTTGACTCAGAAACTGCTGAACTCGAGGACTGCAGAATATTTGTACTCTCCTTACTACCAAATAATTTGTTAGACATTTCAATTTTTTCGTTGACCGAATCATCGACATAACTCATCGCAATTTCGGTGCTCTTCCACCCTCCTACACGCTTTAGAGCTGAAATATCTCCTCCCCAATCCGCAACCATAGTGGCTCCAGTTCTGCGAAAAGAGTGGCCGGTGTATAACTCTGGGTCTTTTAATCCTAAATATTTCGCTATTTTCTTTGGGATACCACCAATAGTGTGCTGGCCAGCATTGAGGGAAATGCAATTTCCATGTCGGTATGTCAAAAAAAATCTTAGGCTTTCTGTTCCAGGAGGCCCAAGTTTTACATATTTTCTGTATAACATCCAGGGTTTGAAGCTGCAGCCATCATCGGTTATGGCGAATCTTCTTGTTGTTGAGTTTTTTGTTTGCCAAAATGTCACAATAACGTATTTTTCCATATCTTCTACATCATTCATGTTTAAGGAGAGAATTTCGTCACATCGACAACATCTAAAAATTCCAAATATTGTTACAATTTTCGCCAGCAACCACTGGTCATCAGGAGCATGTAAAATAAATTGTTCAGCCTCTTCTTTACCTACCTTGGCTTTTTTTTGGCGTATAACGCTCATTTTTTCGTTTCAGAAACGATATTACCTTTTGAAACCTGCAAAAATTCTTTAAGGAAAACAAACCTGCGAACAGGGGCATTTTTTTTCATTTCCAAGCAGCTTTTCAGCATAGACCATTTTGCCCATAAAGTATTAGGGCTGAATCTAGCTGATAGTTGATTCAAGTAGACCAACAAAACATCTTCAGTTACCCCAATCACACTATTTTTGTTTTGCCACTTTTTGAAGTCGTCGTATTCTCGCTCGTACCTTGAAGCTGATTTTGCAGGTAATAAACTTGATGCTACACTGCTGGCTGCCTCAATAATTTCTTTTGGTACATTCATGTTTATGGTAACGCTTCCATAGCTTAAGACATTTGCGACAAATTGTTTAGATTTTTTTGGAATTTATCTAACCTTTTTACAGATGAGAAACAAATAAAATATGAAACAATACACGCAAGGTAACGGGTTTTACTGGCTCAAGGAGGTATCCTCCATTCGCAGTAAAAACCCTCTTACCTTGCAAGTAATGTTATATACTATATCTGCGGTCAATTGTAATACACATGAAACTGATTGACAGACTCTCGTAAATAAAAACATTGAATAAGTACTGAAAGTGATTTATCCTACCAGTAGTAAGCTTTCCCAAGACATCCATCGGAGTGGCAGCTTTGTTTTGGTATCACTGATGTAGTAGTCGCCTTCGTATCTATCACAGTACATAGCATGGTCCGAAATTTTCACTGTGAAAGATTTGTCGATAACACAGTTTCTGAAACGAAAGAAATTGAACTGAGATATTGAAGTTTCACGCTATCAAAAATATGCAAGTTTAATTCTTACTGACTACTGTTGAATGATAGTACTTGGTGGTTCTAAAAGTATTACATAATTATCAATCTTAGTTCGAAACTTGATATTTGCTCGGAATGAATAATTATTATCTAAAGTATTAAATCTACAGTTTTTTATGAAAGAATTTTAAGTGACGCAGAATGGCGAACGCGCCTGTATTTTTTTCGAGTTATTTTGTCTAATTTCCATTCATAACTTTTTTTATTGATTGTTTTGAATGATTATCAGAAAATGTAATAAATATGACTCACCTGGCTGCTAAATCTCGATGTACTAAATCTAGCGATTCTAGATATCTCATTCCTGATGCGATTTGCGTTGCGAGATAAATCAAACAACCATAGCTGAAACAAGAGAAAATTGACATAAATATTTTCTCAAATTCAAAAGTTTGCAGTATAACAATAACAAAATTTTCAACAGTAAAAATGATAATCGTAACAACGGTGACATAAGAATACAAACAGTGGAAGTTGGATATTAATTTAATAAGTGGTAAGGAAGGTAATTTTTTCACAGAACTTTCTGACAGTAAGAGATCGAGAAAAATGATTGTCACATTCTGAAATCTTTTTTTCCAAGAAACTCATAATGACATCAACTGCGTTCCCATATCTTCTTTTTTTTTCGAGTTATAGGCCGAAATTGAAGTTTGGGCTCTTTCAACATTGTTCATTATCTCTGGTTCTCTTTATGCTTAACTGTTTGAATAAAACCAATAGAAATACACGAAATACACTTTTTTGATAGCATTTCAGTGGTGGTCTCCGATTTTCTCCAAGAGATTTCCTCTTTGAATGCTATTGAGAGATTGTCTGACGAGAGAGTCTGATCTAGACTCCGGAACGTTACGAAGTTTCAGAGTTCGAAGAGTTGTTTCTTTTTTCATTGTTAGGCAACAATTTTTTAAAAGGATTTGGGCCCTGACAAATACTAGCACGAGCTTTAAGATTCTATTATTTAAATTTTTTTTTAATTGTTTTTTGTTTCAGTAACTGGAAGAGAACAACCTAAGAAATCTTTCACAAAAATGCAAAGACCTCCCATAAAATATTTCAATAGATATTGCTAATAAGTGCTCCCGAGTTTCAGATGAATGAATCCTCAAACCACCAGGGTGAACCCTGGATCTAGTGAGTGAATTTCCTGCAGAACACGATGTGGCTCAACGGTCAATTGTAATACACATAAAACTGGTTGACAGTCTCTCGTCCTGTTTACACCCTGGAAGATCCCTCTTGATGATGGCGAACCCAATTTTTCGGTATGATGTTACTCATTATAATCCTGAACTCTCAAGTTCATTCATCTGATTCTTTTCACAAGTTAGATCTCAAGCCTTCTGCTGTTCTCGAAACCAACGATTAGTAGTTTTATTCATAGTACTCTTATCTTTATCGCTCATAATTTATCAAGTTTACCTTTTATTTTTCTGATAGACGTTCTAGTCGTGTTTACTCGTAAGCAGTCTGTCTCTGTGAGTGTTGTATTCATTGATGAATTTTGCACTCACTTTCAGACCAACGTTGTTAATATTGATTATAATATTATTGCTCTACCCATATTTTCTGTATTCATCTCATTGAGGAACAGACTTAGCCAATGTAGCTTCATACTAATGTACTTGTCTCTTGGCCTGCTCTCATTTGAACTGCTCTAGATCACCTTCGTTTTTAGTTGGATAATGTCACTCTGAGCCTATAGATGCTGTTGATATTTGTATTTTTTACGGTATTAGCTTCATAGGGTGACAAATATTTTTCCACTATCATCTCCAACTAAATTGTCTGATAACAGTCCACATTTTTGTCCCGATTTTGAACATCAAGATATTCCGATTCGCGTTTTGACTAAACTCTGTAAAAATAAGTTCTTGGAAAAGATTCCCCATCTTCCTAGTCAGTTCAAGCGAAAACTTGTTCTCCGTAGGATCATAAAACGGCAGGAAGGTAAGACGTATTTTTGCGGGAAAAAATGGCATGTTACTTTGATTATCGGTCTTCCGGGCGAGCGAAAAATGAACTTCCGCCTTTCAAGTTCCATTTCAAAGAGAAGGGGATGCTTTTAAGGGTTGCGCCCCCCGCGGAGCAGTCTCAAGTTTAATAACTATCAGATTTCTCCTATTAGAGTATCTGGCTCTCTGCCCAGACGTTCATTTCGGAAACATCCGTTTTTTGAAATTAAATTTTCCGCCCATGTTGTCCGATCCCGCGCATTATTCAGAAATATATTCAGACTTTAATGCAATGGCGCACATGAAAAAGTTGGGATGCACATTAGGGTTTATTTGGAGCCAGTGTGCATGGTGGGACCGGCTAAGTTTCTGCGATATATTTAATCCTCGACCTCGTTTCTTCCAGATTTCTCTGAAATATGGAAGTGAGGTCGGTGGTTACATAAGGTGTCTCAAAAGAAAGTTTATATGTTTGAAAATAAAATAAAAAACAAGGAGCCTTCTGTTGAAATAGTATATTCTAAAACAAGTTGCAGAATGAGCTCCTATTCCAACACGAATGCGAAATTCGAAAACGAGCGACGAAGGAGCGAGCATGAGTGTTGGAATTGCCTTCTGCAACGAGTATTAGACGATATTTTCTCTATTTCAGTCAAGTTTCGTGAAATACTCTCGAAATTCAAATAAAAATGCATTCCAGTGACTTTTTCATTGTATCTTGGCAGTTGGTGTGACTTACGAAATTTGACAGATCACGGAATTTGAATTGATTTGATTTGGAAATTGATAGGATCGGACTTCAGTAGTGACAACCACAAAACGAAAAATATAACTGAAAACAATGCTGTAATGAATTTCATTACAGCACTACTTTTAGTACTGTAATGAACTCATTACGATACTAAAATAGAGAATAGTATATTCTAAAACAAGTTGCAGAATGAGCTCCTATTCCAACACGAATGCGAAATTCGAAAACGAGCGACGAAGGAGCGAGCATGAGTGTTGGAATTGCCTTCTGCAACGAGTATTAGACGATATTCTCTCTATTTCAGTCAAGTTTTGTGAAATACTCTCGAAATTCAAATAAAAATGCATTCCAGTGACTTTTTCATTGTATCTTGGCAGTTGGTGTGACTTACGAAATTTGACAGATCACGGAATTTGAATTGATTTGATTTGGAAATTGATAGGATCGGACTTCAGTAGTGACAACCACAAAACGAAAAATATAACTGAAAACAATGCTGTAATGAATTTCATTACAGCACTACTTTTAGTACTGTAATGAACTCATTACGATACTAAAATAGAGAATAGTATATTCTAAAACAAGTTGCAGAAATATGTTTATGAACGTGGTTAGGGGGTTAGGGGAACTGCATCGAAACTTTTACAACTGTTCATTGAAGGAATTGAAAATCTGAATCCAACGAAGCTTAAAACTTTATATACTAACTGACAAAGAAACCAAAACCCTGAAGGAGCTGTTCGAATTTAATTTTTTTTTCGTAAAACATAGATAGTATCGCAAGGAGTAAATGATTAAAATTTGGAGGAAAAAACGAAGGGTTTACAATTTATTTTATTAAATTTGTCAAAAATGTGTTTGTCCATCGCCGTTATCCATACAAGATTTATCTATTTCTTCTTGAGGGATACTATCCTAAGCTACCTGTTCTTTATGTGTCTGAGCCGTCAAAATACGTGGGGGCTGGGGTAAATTTTCCAAGCCTTCTACACATGATGTCCCAATCATGATGGAGAACTAGACCTATTTGAAATCTGAAAATTGTCATTATGACACTCTTCGACATTATTTACCGAGCTGAAATATTCTTGAAGCCTGACCACTTTCAGTTATACAGGGAATAACAAATTTTTTTTTTCTGTTTTTTTTGTTTCCAATTTTAATATTCACAATATTTTAGTATTCAATTTTGAATACGTTCTTATTTAAATCGTTGCATTCGTCGAAATACTTTTCAGAATATCGAGAAAAAACTGAAGAAAAGAGGGAGATAAGAGAATTCGGTATTATTGTTAGACATTCCTATTCTAAATATCTTGAGCACAAAGTGTTTTTACATTTTTGAAGTCAAAGACTGTGGAAATATTGTAAATTTCTAGAATTTTGAAAAACTCGTCACCGAATGTTGGGTCAAAAATTGGGATCAAGACGTTTTTCGAATAAGAACCCTATTTTTTTTTTTAGTTTTGCGTTGGATTCTGCTAGAAAATTGCTGATTATGTTCCAACATGTTGATGCTTCTAAAATCAGTAAATCTTAAGTTATTTAGGATTTTCTGATTTTATATATTCATCAAATCTGTGACGAGTTTTTAAAAATTCTAGAAATTTACAATCTTCTTCGACTTAAAAAATGTGGAAACATTTTGTACTTGAGTATTTAGAATAGGAATGACAAAAATAATACCGAATACTCTTAACTCCCTTTTTTCTTCAGTTTTTTCTCGATATTTTCAAGAGTATTTCGACGAATGCAACGATTCGAATACGAATGTATTCACAATTCAATACTCTATCGAAATTATGAACAGAAAAAATATTTTTTCGAAATTTTTTTTTTCATTTCCTGTATAACTGAAAATGGTGTGGCTCCAACAATATTTTAGCTCGGTAGATAATGTAGAACAATGTCATAATTCCAATTTTCAGATTTCAAATAGGTCCAATTCTCCGGCCTAATGGGCCGTCGAACTTGGTACACCCTGTATATGTATACGACCATTATTTGGAAATGAATTTGACAGGTTAACGAATTTGGCCGACGGTAAGCCTTTTGAGTAAACGAATACAAATGGATACATCTAGTAGCGCTGAAACTGAAGTTCCACATATATGGGAAACTGATGATGCCAAATGAGACTGAAACCAGTAGGTATATCTCTTCACAGATAGATCATCAAACAGTGGAAAGTGGGCATCATATTCAAATGAGTGATCCTTGAGTGGTGTGAACTTTCGATTCAATGAATTATCGATCGAATGACTATTCGATCGAGTGAACTGTGCCGGCGTTTCGGATAGGCTGCTTTCCAATAACGCAAGTTCTGCATATTTACGTGGCCTTCAAGGTGAAAATGAGCTTCATCCGAAAGCAACATGTCGGTTAGCGTTTTTTAGAGCCCAATTTCCTGGCTTACGAATTCTAACCTCTGAATTTCATCTCGAGGTGTTAATTCTTGAACAAATCAATTTTAATGCGGGGGGAACCTCTAGATCTACATGCAAAATGCTGTGTATCAATAGGGTTGTTCTAGTATGAATTTTACGAAACGGCCCAAACCAATATCCGGACTCATATGTGCGCATGTACACAGTGTCCCAAATTGGGTGAGACTCTCGGTGAGACTGCACTGTATTTCAGCTTTTATTGAAGATAGGGACTAGCAGTTTTCCCGACCCTGTGTCACTTTTTGTAAAACTCTCAAATCCACAAACAGAAATATTTCAACTCCTCTTGGTTCTTGAATACAGGACGAAAACTAAAATGTTCACTTTTCGAGAGGCACTCCATAAGATAGAAAATAGAAAAGAAATGACTACTGTTTTAATAGATATTTTCACGTAGAAGTCAGAGAAATCTCTTGAATAAAACTGAAAAATTTCAGTAAAATTATATTGGAAAAGGTGAAGGATCTGTGGAAGATTTTGTTTTCTTCAGTATCATTTATGTTTCTTTTCCAAATGTATGTGAAATTCAAAAGACTCTCCTCACCAGACTTTCAATACACTTCAATAGTCAAGTTTAACGCACACGAAATCTTCCATTAATGACCCCTATGAATGCATGATTCCGCATTTTGATGCGTAATTGTCTTGGGCAACCGAAGATGAAAAAATCAGAAATCTCACGAATAATTTAATTTCTGAACCGAGTTATAATTTTTGGGTGAAATACGTTATTTGTTCCATTCAATTTGGTTATACTGAATTCAAAATCATGTTTTGAAGAATGAAATACTTCTTATGTTAGAATTTCTTCATTTGAATATTTTTGACCGACGAAGAAATTTTGCAATCTCCTCGTTTATAAATCTAGCGATTTATGATCTTGACTTTTAATTCGCTAGCTCCGTTGACACGTTAATAAAATAGTTGATTAAATTACTATAATTCGATTATTCTCATCTTAATTCCATTTTTCGATTAGGTAGACATGTTTTCAGTCTGATCTAAAACCCTACCCACCAAACTAATTAAGATTGTATCCTGACTTTTTCTGGAAAGTAAATTAATCGGATTTTCATGTTCAGAAGACGTACGAAAGAAATGACTGTCAGTTCAGTCATCAAACTAGAAATTTTCAGTTCGTTGCTTCAGAATCAAATAGTTCTTTTCTAGAACTTGGTACCATGTTTCGATCTCAAAAATATTTCATTTGGATGCTGCAGAATATAAATTACCTATCAAAGATTATAGAGTATAAAGATGGGAAACGAAGCGACTACAGTGATGTCAGCGACATCTGTTTTTCAAAAGTAAGAGATTAGAGTAGATTAAATAGAGATTATTAGTAGGCTGTTGTCAATTTTGAAAGAAATACTTGAATAAATATTTTTGCTGAATGATGATTGCATTTTCTCGCGTATTTCCCACTGAAATAATTCGAAAGCTGCGAGAGTAGCACCTAGCTCACTCCATAATCTTGGTTTGTGTGTTTTTCTGTTATAAATTTTGTGTTAGAAACTGGCCGACATTCGAAATGCATGGTGATTTATTGCAGAAATAATAATCTTCAATGTGCATTCTTTTCATTACCAAAGAGAATAGAAATGTAAGTTTTGAAACTCGTATCATGTAATTGTCTTGTTCATGGCTTCTTATTTTCAGTGTTGTCAAATGGATAGAGGTTTCGGGGTAAAAATATATTGTTCTGGATAATTTGTTTGCGAACCGAATTTTCTTCGTTCTCATTCATTAGATCAAAAAGTTCCACTCATAGAGGCAATGGTGGTCAGAAGAACGACTTATAGAGGTGGTGATTCTCTTGACGACCCTTCCAGCAGTTCGACTCATCTACTAGACCCTCTAGACTCATTGAGGTTAAAATACACTGGGTAAGATATGTATGAATCGGGTCCAGAACAACTGTTTGACTTATCGATGTTCGATTTATCGATAGTTCATTCACAATAAGTTCTTGAAATTGTTATGATAATTCTCTAATATGTGAACAAATTTTTGAAATGTACTCAGTTTCATAATTATTGTATTGCAGTTGATTTTACACAATCATTTCAAATAAAAATATATAGAATCCAGAACCGTATTTCATTCGATTCAAAGCAATATGCAGAAGAAAAGATCATCCTGATCAAAAAGCAGAGCCCTGCTTTTTTTGTCGATCAGGATATTTTTTCAAAAGTTCGACAAAGTATTCAATTAAATGAAAATTTATGAGCAATGTGTTTCGAATTTTGCGCCTATTAAAATAGTTTTCTGTACTAAATAATGTTTTCAGCGTCATCTATGTGTCACAAGTAAGAAACTAGCCAAAAATCGTAGTCGGATTTTAGTACCACAGATACAAGGGCGTTTCCTATCTTTCTAACTCTATAATCTTTGTTACCTATATTATAGTTCCATTCTGTGGATGTGTCAACAGCCAGACATATGTCAAAATAATGACTCATCGAGTGACGTGAAACATTGAATACCTCGAAATGAAATAGAAAATTCATTAAAAAATCAATTCCCGCCGTATCTAATATCCGGAGTGGAAAAAATCCCAAATTTCAAAGAGTGCATGCAATTCGAGAAGCCCGATGAATATGCAACGCGAACTTTTTACGGCCAATTTCGAAAATACCGCTCCTAGTGGTCCATAAACTCGGCAAGCCTTACAGACACGTCTGGCTGAATTATTAATGAAATAATGGCCATATATTATGCATTGCCGGAACGATAAGGCCGGATGAGTTTGTAGGATCACGTCGGTTAATTTCCGCTCAGTAATGTTTAATAATATGACCGCCCAGCCGAACGTGGCCTCAGAAAAGAGCCTGAGGCGAGGGATACGCCTCTCTCTTCGTCCCATAAGGGATGATATCCGATCCGTGGAAACTTTCTGAATTGGATCAACAGAAAATGGGACGCTCTCGCATTGTTGACGGTTTCACGATTGTCAGCCTATTTGGACGTAGATGGCTGTGGAGGAAATGGACGGCTGAAGTACTGTGTGCTGTTCGTTTGGGAGGTAGCAACATCAGGATTTATCGCTATCTTCACATTGTTTCATATGTCTGTTTAATCCTTCGTACCATTCATGATGAAATCTACTCAGAGTCGAGCCAACACAAATTCATGAAAGACACCCACAAAAGCAGGGGAAAAATAATCCCTTCTCGTAGATAATTCACAAAGCCAAACTGGAATTCTAGCACCCCCAGTTGCGAAATAGAGAAGCTAATCCTCTATATTTATTGATTTCCAAAATTCTATGAGGTCATGGTATCCAACGAGGAACTTTACATACTCTTACCATATATAGGGTCGATCGTCAGCATCACAAAATGGTCACTTATAAAAACAGAAAGAGATCTTCTTCGCACAACATAGACAACCATAGTAACGATTCAGGTGATGTGAATTTGGGTTGGTTAGTTTCATTAATCAATGGTTTTCATAGGTTACCAGCTCCCAGCTTTTTCTCTCAATTTCTATAATGTATCTTGTTTTCTATATGTTGTTTGGATAAACATCAGAATTTTTAAACTCTCCTGGTTTTCCTTTTCCGAATGTATTTCAATCTTTAGTACTATGATCATTCCTTGTTTTTTCGAATAATATATAAGTTAACAATAAAATAGCTAGGAATGGAACACAATTTCAAGGATCATCAAACAGGATACACAATGTTGTGTAAATGGAGGAAGGTCTTCACCATTCTCTTTAGTAAAATATAGATATTTTAGCAAGAAGTAAATGATTCAAATTTTGAGAAAAAAAATTGTGAACTTTTTTTCATGTAAACATTTGTTGTTACTTAAATATCGTCGTCGTTTTCTGATATTTTTTCAAATTTTACAACAAGCCAGCTGATCGAAGAAATCCAAAGTCGATGTTAATGTTAAAATTCTTAGAGAATGTTTATGAGTACCTAACGCACAGCAATTCATTTTTATATATACAGATAAATACAGGGTGTTCCACGAGAAACTTTACATACTCGACCGTCAGCATCACAAAATGGTCACTTATAAATGTCTCCTATCTTTCCTTGCCAATATACAGGATGCTTTATTCGTTCTGACCGAAATTTCAAGCGACTATATTTCTGGTACCGTAACACAGAATTTAATGATTTTTTCAGTATTTGGAACTATTGTCAGCATCTATTGGATTAAGTATTCAGAATATCATATTTCCAGTGCCGCACTCAGAAAAATCAATTTTGACTGCTGCTGTGAAAATGACCACCCTATTTCTGAATTTTTTCACATCAATTTGAAATGCATAAACATGAACATAATTTAAGCATTCAAATTTTTGTCACAACGCTGAACGTTGCATGGTGACCTAACAGATCTGAAAAAGTTGTGAATTTGTCGAAAATGATAACTTGCATCTTCATTCTGGAGATCATGTTCTTTGAATGTTCTCATAAAATTACAAAATTTTGAATTTGTGATAGTGAGGAAATCAATTTGTCACTAATCTGCGTATTTGTAGAGCTCAGTTACGTAGCTAGAGGGAGCGCTAAAGGGCTGAAGCCCCCCCTTCCCGAAACTATCAAAATATCATGAACCTGTATTGAATTATACATTTAGACTCGTGAATTATTTCATACCCATAGGTTTATACCCCCCCGAAAAGAATTTCTGGCTACGTCCCTGTCAGAGCTTCACACTCAACCTGAGTTTTTCAATGAGAAACTGGTAGTATCCACTTCGAGCATCTACTGTGAGTAAAAATTATGTTATAAGCTGCTTGTAAACTTTACTAACCTTTTTCAAAAAATTACTATTTATGAGTTTTCGAGGATTTCAATATCGATCTCGTTTTCAAAATTTTTTTTACTGAATGTTATTGAATGCATACATTAAGAGTCGACAACATACCTAAAATAAATTATAGTCAAGATGTAATATGATGAAAAAATGGTATCTTCACATTGTTTCATATGTCTGTTTAATCCTTCGTACCATTCATGATGAAATCTACTCAGAGTCAAGCCACCATAAATTCATGAAAGACACCCACAAAAGCAGGGGAAAAATAATCCCTTCTCGTAGATAATTCACAAAGCCAAAACTGGAATTCTAGCACCCCCAGTTGCGAAATAGAGAAGCCACTCCTCTATATTTATTGATTTCCAAAATTCTATGAGGTCAGGGTGTCCCACGAGGAACATTACATACTCTTACCATATATAGGGTCGACCGTCACCATCACAAAATGTTCACTTATAAAAACAGAAAGAGATTTTCTTAGCACAACATAGACAACCATAGTAACGATTCAGATGATGTGAATTTGGGTTGGTTAGTTTCATTAATCAATGGTTTTCATAGGTTACCAGCTCCCAGCTTTTCCCCTCACTTTCTATAATATATCTTGTTTTCTATATGTTGTTTGGATAAACATCAGAATTTTTAAACTCTCCTGGTTTTCCTTTTCCGAATGTATTTTAATCTGTCCAACTATGATCATTAATTGTTTTTTCGAATAATATATAAGTTAACAATAAAATAGCTGGGGAATGGAACACAATTTCAAGGATCATCAAACAGGATACACAATGTTGTGTAAATGGTGACGAAGGTCGTTACCATTCTCTTTAGTAAAATATAGATATTTTAGCAAGGAATAAATGATTCAAATTTTGAGAGAAAAAATTGTGAACTTTTTTTCATGTAAACATTTGTTGTTACTTAAATATCGTAGTCGTTTTCTGATATTTTTTCAAATTTTACAACAAGCTAGCTGTTCGAAGAGATCCAAAGTCGATGTTGATGTTAAAATTCTTAGAGAATGTTTATGAGTACATAACGCACAGCAATTCATTTTTTTATATACAGATAAATACAGGGTGTTCCACGAGAAACTTTACATACTCTTACCATATATAGGGTCGACCGTCTGTATCACAAAATGGTCACTTATAAATGTCTCCTATCTTTCCTTGCCAATATACAGGATGTTTTATTCGTTCTGACCGGAATTTCAATCGACTATATTTCTGGTACCGTAAAACAGAATTTAATAATTTTTTCAGTATTTCGAACTCTTCTCAGCATCTATGCGATTAAGTATTCAGAATATCATATTTCCAGTGCCGTACTCAGAAAAATCAATTTTGACTGCTGATGTGAAAATGACCACACTATAGGCCTATTTCTGATTTTTTTTAAATAAATACGAAATGTATAAACACATGAACATAATTCAATCATTCAAATTTTTGTCACACCCCTGAACGTTTCATGGTGATCTAACAAATCTGGAAAAGTTGTGAATTTGTCGAAAATGATAACTTGCATCTTCATTCTGGAGATCATGTTCATTGAATGTTCTCATAAAATTACAAAATTTTGAATTTGTGATAGTGAGGAAATCAATTTGTCACTAATCTGCGTATTTGTAGAGCTCAGTTACGTAGTTAGAGGGTGCACTTAGGGGCTGAAGCCCCCCCTTCCCGAAACTATCAAAATATCCTGAACCTGTGTTGAATTATACGTATAGACTTGTGAATTATTTCATACCCATAGGTTTATACCCAAATTAGCCCAACCGAAAAAAATTTCTGGCTACGTCCCTGTCAGAGCTTCACACTCAACGTCAGTTTTTCAATGAAAAACTGGTAGTTTCCACTTCCGGAATCTGTGAGTAAAAATTATGGTGTAAGCTGCTTGTAAACTTTTCTAATCTTTTTGAAACAATTATTATTTATGAGTTTTCGAGGATTTCAATATCGATTTCGTTCATGAAATTTTTTTTACTGAGTGTTCTTGAATGCATACATTGAGAATCGACAACATACCTACAGTCAAGATGTAATATGATGAAAAAATGGTAAATCAAATAATATTGAACATTTATTTTCGGTTTGGTCGATTATGAAATGTTTTTTACAAGCAGCTTATAACATAATTTTCACTCACAGAAGATGCTCGAAGTGGAAACTACCAGTTTCTCATTGAAAAACTCACGTTGAATGTGAAGCTCTGACAGGCCGTAGCCAGAAATTATTTTCGGGAGGGCTAATTTGGATATAAAGCTGTGGGTAACAGGTGCAAGTTAACATTTTCGACAAATTCCCAACTTTTTCAGATCTGTTAGATCACCAGAAACGTTCAGGGGTGTAACAAAAATTTGAATGATTGAATTATATTCATGTGTTTATGCATTTCGAATTAATCTAAAAAAAAAAAATCAGAAATAGGCCTATAGTGTGGTCATTTTCACATCAGCAGTCAAAATTGATTTTTCTGAGTACGGCACTGGAAATATGATATTCTGAATACTTAATCCAATAGATGCTGACAAGAGTTCCGAATATTGAAAAAATCATTAAATTCTGTTTCACGGTACCAGAAATATAGTAGATTGAAATTTCGGTCAGAACGAATAAAACATCCTGTATATTGGCAAGGAAAGATAGGAGACATACATGAGTGGCTATTTTGTGATGCTTCCGGTCGAACCTATATATGGTAGGAGTATGTGAAGTTCCTCGTGGGACACCCTGTATTTATCTGTATATAAAAAATGATTTGTTAAGCGTTAGGTACGCATAAACATTCTCTAGGAATTTTAACATCAACATCGACTTTGGATCTCTTCGAACTACGATATTTAAGTAACAACAAATGTCTACATGAAAAAACGTTTACAATTTTTTTCTCAAAATTTGAATCATTTACTCCTTGCTATAATATCTATATTTTACTAAAGAAAAGGTGGTGACCTTCCTCCATTTACACAACATTGTGCATCCTGTTTGATGATCCTTGAAATTTTGTTCCATTCCTTAGCTATTTTATTGTTTACTTATATATTATTCGAGAAAAAAAGGAATGATCATAGGGGACAGATTAAAATACATTCGAAAAAGGAAAACCAGAAGAGTTTAAAAATTCTGATGAAGTTTATCCAAACAACATATAGAAAACAAGATATAATAGAAATTGAGGGAAAAAGCTGGGAGCTTGTAACCTATGAAAACCATTGATTGATGAAACTAACCAACCCAAATTCACATCATCTGAATCATTACTATGGTTGTCTATGTTGTTCTGTTTTTATAACAAGTGTAACTCTTCCTGGTCCACCTGTACTTTATCTATGATTTTCAGGTAATGTTAGTAGGTGAACCATGAAAGTCCACCCTCCAAACAGACGAGAATTCGAGCAAACGAGCATGTTGATTATCGCATTACATTGAGTGGTCCCAGTGACATCTTCAGGCGGTATGCGTTGGACACTTCCCTCCCTGTTCGGCCTCTGTGGTTGAACGCAGAAGTGGAAGCACCAGCGACCATTTTCCCAGCCACAATAACCAATTTGTTATACATACAACAATCAATACCCCATCGCTGAATCCATTACTCGGCCTTAATGGATTAATGCATACGCAATTTTGGTGGCCGATACAGATAGTAGTGATGCATTTGCATCAATCAGTCTGATGGACCATCGACATGATTGCCTGGATTCGCAGTAGGCACACTCCATTCACTTTTATCAAAGCACAGACAGTTGCCCATTTTTTCCTGGGTATTTGTCACAAGAACGCGGCAAGATTGGCACACCTGAAATGTCGAAAGGACGATGGCACAATCACAGCCATCTTAAACACATAGCCGTGAACAAAATGTGGCAACGCCGCAACTGAAGGATCCGGAAGGCCGACTGGGACTTCGGACGGCCGCAGTAAATTCGTTATAATAGGAACGCGATTTTCCAATATATTTCAATTAATTGTCGAATAGTCGATATGGAATATTTTAAATTCAATGAAATACCTGGAAGCAACAATACTAATTCCTACTTGGTAAATGAATTGGTTTGAGTCATCATTTTTATTATAACTGGTGGTTATCAATTGAACGAAATTATTTGATCTGTATAGAAGCACAAGAACTTAATGATTATCAATGTACGAGTATTTTGACAATACAGCACATTTCATATCCAATTTGTTGTTCAGCAAAAACCGAAGAGAAGGTGTAGGGTCATCTCTTGCCACAAAATTTTGTATTTGAATCAATGTAATCAACATAATAGGAAAATTTGAGAAAAACTTGAGATCCAAATCATTTTAATAACTTCATGTACAAAATTTAATAACAGAACTTAAATAAAATCTCTAAACTTAATAACTATAACTGAAGAAATAAACATAAATAATTAGGGGAGATTGAGAATAAAGAATAAATGTCAAAACTATGCTACATGATAAATATTTCGGATTTTTACTTATGATTTGTCACATTTGATCCGCCACCATCTGAAAAGTTAGAGTTTTTCAAAATTTTCATTCGCTTCCCCTTTCAAAAATGTTTCTAAAATATATAAAGATTTGTTCAATTTATACAATTCAGCATCCAGACCTTCCAAACCTCCTTCATCTACATAATATTTATTTATACCGAGAAAGTTTGTAAGTTTGGACCACCTTGAAATCTTGAGATCATAAGGTAGGATCCATTTCAAATCATTAGATGATAATTCAGAATCTTAAATGAAAATTTTTACCTGAAGGGTCTGACTTGTTGTTATTAAAACATTTACTGTTATAGTCTATCCAAAATGTAATAAAAAAAGTAGATTTTGTAGTTATTTTTAAGGTCATCATAATCTTTGATCAAATCATAATTCAAAAAAAACATTTATATCATTATTGTTTTAGTCAATCGTTCCATCTTTTCTAAACATCATAATTGTTTCCTGAAATCTTGTAATTGCTCTTGCAGCCGGGTACATAACATTTATTTGGCATGATTCGAAATAGGTCCTACAAGCAAAATAGTCTTGAAAAGTTTTTTTCACAGGGCACCAGATGAAATTTCACTTCATTCACACACACAGAATTTTTTTTTTGGGCACAATTCACTTTACAAATAATGTGACCATTTCTTTCCAACCTGGAACCAGGACAAATTCCATCAATTCTCCAAATTCTTATTTCTTGAAATATTCGAACTTGCTGCTGACACTGCTCGTTTGTGTTCAACTGTTTTTATGTGGGTTTCAATGTCGCTTTTTCCACTTTCGCAATAGAAAATGTATTTCCACATTTCGTGAACTGGTTTTGTTTGATGACTAACCAGGACTTATGCCCGAAATTCAATACTGTATTGGTAAAATCACTACGAACGGTCACCATTCATTCACAAACACAACAAACAACAAGGCGTCCACAAATGGCGTTAGAAACTTCTCGGCCTTCCGCTGCGTTGCCACATTTCAGCTGTTCGCGGCTTGTTAATTGAAGGAGGTTATGGCACAACCATTTGCTAACTCCTACTTGTCAACGATGCAAAAATGTCAAATAGCGAATACAGTATCGGGAAGTGCCATTTTGAATTAAAATCTGCTCATTCTAACAGTAAACATGACATATTCGACAACATATTGGATTGAATTGTCGCAAGTACCTCAAATTTGGGATATCGCTTCAAAAATGGGACTGGTTGCATCGTGTGGACGTATATGGGCGAATTCGTATTTAAGAGTGTGTTTCATTTATGCAACTAAACGATCGTATGTGCGCACCTAGCCTTAGGCAGAAAGAATTTTGAAGAAAAACAAGAAACACGTGTATTCATATAAGCGATAAGATGAGTAAGCTGAATCAGTATTTCTTCAATCAGGAAAGCGTGTAGTGATTTTGCGAATTGGTTAGTTGTCGAAAATGAACGTTTATTCAAATAGTGAACTTGTTGGGATAATTTTGATTTAATGTGAGGTTTATAGTGCGGAACACCTGGGACAACATTGAAAACTACTCGTACTTTCGACATGAAACCTACAATTTCTGTAAAAAAGTTGCTTTTATTTCATCGGTGAGTTTGTGAACTTCCTTATTTTTTGTATAACACGACCTTTTAAATAAGCTCTTAAGAATAATCGCCTGATAAGTGTTTCAACATAATAATACAAATTTGCGGAAAATTTTACTTCTTGTAATCACAAAAATAGCCGAGTACTTTGGTGATTCATAATAAGCGTTTATTTCCTAGAGAACAAAGGGTTGAAAGTATTATTGGTGCTCAAGTCTTTTGTCACTTTTTCTAAAGTGAATATTTTGAATGAGCAACATTCGTTGAAATGATCTATAATGATGAATTCTTCCAACTGTCCAAAAAGCCTCACCTTGACATTGACAATAAATAAAATGAATTTCGTCAAGGTCCATTAGGAATAATTTCACCTAACGTTTCGCTTACAACTGCAGTAGGCATCTTCAGAGGATTCCTTATTTCTGACACTGTCAGTGAACAGCTAGCGGATCGGAAAACCCACATATGTAATATTTTGGTCTTATTGATTCTGATTTACAGGGCGTTTTTATTTCGTGAACGGAATCACGAATCATGAAATTTGGAATGAGCTTCCATCAGGTTCAAGAAAATTGCAGTCAAATATCATTCGATTTTCAGGACCGTATTATATAGGAAAGTTCTAAAAAGTTTGTGAATAATGTGCATAATGAATTGCATGATTTCTTCGATATCTGAGTAAACTGTATGATACATTCATTCAATTCATAAAATAATATTGCATGGCACTATCGAGGTTGACGAGGACTGATTTTTTTAAGATTGCATAGCTTTTATCTCAGGCTTTGAGCGCGGCTACCGAATGTAGAAATTCCGAAAAAACCTAACTGAGCCGTGTATAGTCGGTTCAGTTCGGCAGACTTCGGTACGGTGTTTGGGTGCAGCCACTCTAGCAGTGCAAAATGGAGTCGGCAATCCCGCTGTTCCCATTGAATTACGAACGGCAAATATTTCATTAACATCAGATAGAAAATGTATAGCCAAACGGAAACATTTTCCCTTAAGTTCAGCTCTTGCTCTAACTATACATAAGTCGCAAGGTGGAACTTTTGATGAAGTAGTATACGAGTATAGTAAATCACATTCTCAGGAACTCGTCTATGTTGCACTCTCTCGGGTGACTAATATTGAAAAATTGTATATTACGACAAAAAATGATAATTCTGCATTCAAGTTTTATCATAATCGAAGGCAAGCTGCATCGATAGCATCTTTGTTGCAAGAATTCAAAAGACTCCCTTCAAATAGTGTTCAGACGATTGCTCAAAGTGTCTTAGATTTCATTAGTAATAGAAATGGCATTTCAATGATGACTTTCAATTGCCAAAGTCTACATAGTCACAAATACGATTAACAAGATTGAGTTACGAGACAAACCAATGTGTTACTTCTTACCGAAACATGCATGGCGCGTGATAATCCGATTGAAATACCTAATTTCAATTGTATTGATCAATTCAAACGAGAAACTGTTCCAAAAGGTGGGGGTACCTATTTACCAAATAAGTAATAATGTTACTAATATTATGACTCCGAATATTGAAATAAATATTGAAGACGTTAGCGATGTTGATGTTAGACGCTCATTTGTTGGAGATATTTGTGAATGCTTATGCAAACTTAGAAATGGCCTATACATAGTCATGGTAGTAATTTACATTTTTCCGAATCCAAAATTGGACGAGGTAGAGCATTTATTCATCACACTTTACTGGAGTACACTGAAGAAGGGTCGAAAATACTTGGTACAAATGGTAATAAATTTCCACTTATCTCGGCTGGCGATTTCAACATTAACTTCGCTGATAAAAAATCAGAGCAGTTGACAACTTTTCTTTCGGTAAAATTGAATTTAAAAATGAATAATGATCCACAACAAAATATGGGACCAGTATTGACGCGGTATTTTCCAGATATTTAGAAGACATTAAGTCTCAAACTTATGTTTCTTATTTCAGTTAGCATAAACCTATAGTTTCAACGATAAACATTCCTGAGTAACCTACATGTATTGTAAGATGAATAAAAAAAAAATTTTAAATCAACAATATTATCTTCTTATTTTTGAATAGATGCTATGCAATAGCTTTACCGCGGCAGTCCTCGAGTGCCACACGTGTTTTTTTTCTTGACAGTGACAATAATATTTTCTCTTAAGTCGATATTCAACATCCTATTAATCTTATAACTAAGTAAATTCTGAATTTTAATGAATTTCATCAATCATATAAGGGTATCCGAATTGCTTGATTTTGACTGTTTTGGGTACTTTTGGACTAGATAAGTAAAAACTCCAAAAGGTGTCCTGGGCTCGATTTTCGTGAGAATATCATTAGTGAAAACCGTTTCACGATATCTTATTTTTTTTTTAAATTTTGATATATTATCGATTTCGGAAATGTGCCATAACTTTTTTATTTACGAAAATATCTGAAAACGATTAAAACTTTCTAGAAGCGCTTTTTCACCGGAAATAAGAACCTATATTCAATTTTTTTTGTTGTGAAAAAAACCACTTTTTTATTTTAAATACCAACGCATTTTTTTCATTTCATGTCAGGAAAAAAAATTAAAGATTAAAACATTTAAAATAATGTCTCCTTCCCAGTGAAAAAGTGCTTGTTAAAGTTTTTATCTTTTTCAGATATTTTCGAGAATGAAGAAGTTATGGTACATCTTCTAAATCGAAAAAAATTCAAAATTTTATTATATCTTCAAAACGAATGAAGATATCGTGAAACGGTTTTCACTACTGGTGTTTTCACGAAAATCGAGCCCAGTACTCCTTTCAACGTTTTTACCTATCTAGAGGTACCAGAAACAGCCAAAATCAAGCAACTGGAATATCCTGTACAGCGTGGGCAAAATTGGTGATACTTGAACTACAACTTTTTAACCGAAAGAGATACAGAAAAATCAATGACACATTACGGTCGTCTTTTTTTAGGGAAACCGATAATGCCATCAACTGCATTCCTCAATCTTCTTTTCTTTTCGAGTTATAAGCTAAAACTTGAATTTGGGCGATTTCAACTTCGGTCATTATTTCCGTTCCTATTTGTGCTAGAATGTTGAAATGAAAACATTATACAGAAACTTTTTTCATAGCAATCCAGTAGCGTACTATGTATTTTGCCAAGATGTTTCCTTGCTGAGCTATAACATGAAGTTGTGTTTTTTCTTATGGAAACAATAGTTGATTATGACCCAGAAAGAATAATAAATATTTTTCCATTTTCAATTTCATTCTACTTAGGAGATTTATAAATGATATTTTGCTCATTGTTTCTTATTCATGGTAGTTGGTAGGTACCTACCTAGCTTTTTATGGGGTAAAAACGCAATAAATTCTTACTTTTCAGTGAATCTTTGTATTTAATTTCTTTTTGTTGAATTTTTTTCATGAGTCTCAGTAAAAACTACGATCCTTTGGGTTGAATTTACTCCTATTCAAACTTGAAAATGAGACGAAATAATTCAATTGAGGCATGTCTCAGGCCAATTTGAAGATTGAAATGTTCAAAGAGATTCTTAACAGTGGAAATGACTGATTCTTCATTTCCGGCAAATTACGCCATGTTTGTTACCGCCGAGATTCTCCGAACGACACAAACGTACCGTCTTCATAAGACCCCTGCGAGATTTTCTTCCATACCTTTTCATTTTTCCTGGATTTCCACATCGTCCTCCCATTTGACGCTTCAAATTCCCGTCGTATTATTGGCGGCGAATTTCAATTTGTTCCGAAACGAATTTTCTACATCCTCTGGACCATTAAAATTCTCAAAGGTGGAAACTTTTCATAATAAGAAATTCTTTCTTGCGCAAAAAATGCCCGAGCTTTCACGTGGATCCGCCTTATTACGTTTTTTTAATTTGAAAAACTAACAGGATTCATTAAACATATTCCGGGGCTCGTCTGAAATTTGCCCCGCTCGCTGTTCCTTCTTTTCCGCCCCCGGGGGACGTCTTATTCTGGGTTGTTATTAATTTTTCAAAAGATGGATGACGACAGTATGCGGTATTTTGATCGCGGGACGTGATTCATAAGGGTTCGGGGTTAGCGTCGATATTCTCTCCGTGCTTTGAGGGATTTTCATCTTCTTTCCGGTCTGTTTCGTTTTATTGTTGTCGGCTAGGCGGTTTTTGGGTCGTCTCGGATCAATTTTTCACAGACCATTCATTATATAAAGAACATTGTGAGGAGTTTTAGAGAAAATGAGATCGCACGTCGCTGTTTGACCGGCTTGAAAGAATGGGGAAGGTTATTAGAAAGTTATCGAAACGCAAATAGAGGCCTAACGTGATAAAGTTCCCCTTATTTTGACATTTAGTCATGCGAATTCATAAAAGATTCCTTATTTTGAAAGTTATCCTTAAAGTCCAAGAGCTAGTGAACCCTGCGAGTAACGGTTTGTCTGTAAGCCTAGAAATTCTTATAGTGATAGTTCATAGCATGCTGAGGACGAAAACCATCGCCTAGCACCCCTCACCCGTGCACGTCATCAATCCTTATATCTTTCAAAGTGTAAAAAAAAATAAACTTCTTTCTGTAAGCTTGAAACTTTCATACGATTTTGTTTATGAGTTGTAAAGTTCAAAAAAAAAAAAAAAAATTGGCAGGTTATTTCGACGAGCACAAGTACCTGCGATGATGAAGATTAAAAATAAAACTTAGTTTTTCATTCCCTGAGTTGTACACATATATAAATTTCAGCCTTAGAGAAAAAAGTTCATTTTTTTCATATGTGTGTAAAATATGAACAAAAATGAACTTTTTTCTCTAAGGCTGAAATTTATATATGTGTACGACTCAGGGAATGAAAAACTAAGTTTTATTTTTAATCTTCATCATCATCTGATATGTTATCATTAATTTCTTCATCATTTAGTACAGTCGTTTCAAGCGTAGTACACTGTGTTCTAAATTGGTTGAGACTGCACTATATCTCAGCTATTATTGAAAATAGGAAAATTTTTTAAATCTACTAACAGAATTATTCCAACTACTTTTGTTACTGGAATGCAGGGCGAAAATAAAAATGTGCACTTTCTGAAAATGTTATTGTTTCTCGGACCCTGTATAAGAAAGAAAAAAATGAAAACTGCTTATAATAATATTTTCACGTATAAGTCAGTGGAGTAGCTTAAAATTTTTCTCAAATCATTGTTCTTGAGATTGAAATGGAACGGAATGGAATTTTTCATATGAAACAGCCTGTTTATTTTAACGTCAAATTGTTGCATTTTTTTCTGAATACATTGATGTATCACAACCTAACCTTCATAAATTTCAGTTGAAAAAAATATTCCACGCATTTAATCAATATTCATACGCATTTAATCATTACTTTTTCGAAAAGCCATTTGACCAAAACCCATTTATTTTATCCTATTCTGAAAATAAACTCAGAATATTAACTGAAAAATGTGTGGAAGAATTCATGTCTTACTAAAAAAAAAAAAAAACAAACAGAAATATACATTTTTTTGATAGTTGGCGCTGTAATTTTTTTAAGGTAAGGTTGTGATACATCGATGTATTAAGAAAAAATTCATAAATTTGACGTCAAAAGGTGTGTGTTCCATTTGAAACATTTCAAGTTTGTGCTCTATCTCAAAAACATTCATTGAAAAAAAAGTTGAACTACGCCAATGACTTCTACTTAAAAATGTTATTATAAGCAGTTTTTAATTTTTTTCTTTTTTATACAGGGCCGGAGAAATAATAACATTTTCAAAAAGTGCACATTTTTGTTTTCGCCCTGCATCCCAGAAACAAAAGTAGTTGGAATATTCCTGTTTGTGGATTTAACAGTTTCACAAAAAAGTGACACAGGGTCGCGCGAACAGCATGTCCCCTCTTCACGTTTTCATAACTCCTTCATGCAGAATCTTACTTCACTACATTTTCTGCAGTTCAGAGCTGTGCCAGAGCTCTGTGCTTTTGTGCTCAAAGGCATTAAGCCCTTGTCTCATCTTGTCGTAACTCGAATATACGTGATCGAGGCCGACGCCTCAAAACCTAGGATCTAGATTTGATATTCAGTCGAGTGATGAACATCTCACGTTTGTGTGTGACGTTAGTGCGCAGTTGCAAAGATCTGGTAAGTTTATTGGTCGTGCTTTCGAATTTTGTGAAGATCTGTCTTCAATTATCAATACAGGGCGGCTCAGTATGAAGTCCCGTACTATCAAAGTTCATTACATTCGAGTGTAATAAAGTGGTCATAACTTCGCATGATACTCCTTTCATTCTTGCGTCTTTACTGAGATGATAAATGTTCCCAGATATTTTGATTGATATGATCGCTTCTGAGAGGAAATAATCGACTTCAAAGTTCTTATCAACCTGAAGTTCTTATCAACATAAAAAAAAATTCTGAGGTTTTAACGTAATTGGCTCTTGTTTCAGAATCCTGTTTTGAACTCTCCTGCAAGCTCAACTTTTTATATGTATTTAACAATCATTTTATCTTATTTGCATGTTATATAGTTGTCCAGTTGAAGTCATCACCGAAGATTTTCAACCGATTTCGCCACTGTAAATAATATCGAGATTATCTGTTTTTTGTCTATACATCTATTCTGACCTGCCAATAATCTCACATATTACAGCATAGCTAAATAGTTACAATTTTCATTCCGATTGAAATAACCGCACATACAACACTTCCTAGAAAAGTTTAGGGCTTAGTGCTCGAAATATCGAATTATTTTTACAAAGTGCTTAGTAATCCAGAGCATTTTGTGAAAACCAGTGTTTAGTGCTCGCGACTCTGGAGCCCTTTTTTCCCAGTGCTTAGTGCTTAGTGCTCGAAGCACTAATATTCAGTGCTCGGTGCAATATGAATTGTACCTCATGTGTTGGTTTCATCAGATACTTCATGCTTTGATTTGAGCGAGCAATTAATGTTGCACAAGCAGTGTAATAAACTTCCTATTCCTCACATGCCTGCATGGTATTTATGTATGTTGTCCCCCGAAAATTGCATTGTTCGCAGAAAATGAGGTAAATATATGCTCCGAACAACAAGGTAAAATCGACAGACGAGCTAGGGCTTTCTGCATTCACATCCACCTGAACAGGATCCCATGAAGTCAATACGAAATCCTCCGTATTGTATATTAGTTTTCGACATTGCCCCACAGTTCAACGTTTATGAATACCTCCCCCGCTTTAACCGGTTGCACAGCATCCTAGCCCCCTAATGAAGTAGGATCTACGAGCACGTATCCAGATAGTAGTAAATATTTATTAGGACGATTCGTGAAAACATGGTTTCAGCTAATTGGCGGCTTTAGTTAAATCCCGACCCGGCATAAAACCTCCTCCTCTGTTCCCGCACACTCGTAGTACAGCATCCCCCTCCTCAGGCCCAGAATTACATATCTAATTCTATAAGAGATAGAAGCCGAATAGATCTCATTGCTCGTTTATGCTGGATTTATTAGTGCGTTCGCGAAATTGTGAGGCATTTGGATCTTGGAGTGGGTTTATTTCACGGAGTGGTTCTCATGTTAACCGTTTTTGCATAGTGCCTCATCTGGGGCGATATGTATTCATGAATACATTCCAGTATTTCACATGTTATGTTCAATTCCTGATATGATAGACAACCCGGGGAGATTATGCCTGGTTCTTGGGAAGATGTGGATTTGCGGGAAGCGAGCTGTTGAGCGGGCTTGGCTCGGTTGATTTGTTCCTTGCATTGGCGGTGAAAATGCAAGAATTCAACTCTTAATGATCATGCGAATCTATAAGATACAGTGGAACCCCGATATAACAAATCGGAAGTGAACAAGTGAAAATTCGTTACATCAAGTAATTTGTTAAACTGAGGTTCGTTATATTGAGGTTGGATTGGTCTAAAATTTGTTATATCGAGGTTCTACTGTAGTTTTATTCACCTCAACATTACGAACTCATCTCGTTTCAGCGAACAACTTCTTCCTATGAATGAGAACACAATTTCATCGAATCTTTTTTCATCTCAGGTATATTGTCAACTTAATTAATGATATTTCGCTTTTTACGACTGATAAATAACATCTTTTCTCTATTTCAGTATCGAAAGTACTAAAAGTAGTGCTGTAATGAAACTCATTACAGCATTGTTTTCAGTTATATTTTTCGTTTTGTGGTTGTCAGTACTGACCTTCGATCCAATCAATTTTCGTATCAAATCAATTCAAATTCCGTGATCTGTCAAATTTCGTAAGTCACACCAACTGCCAAGATACAATACAAAAGTCACTGATCTGAATTTTCATTTGAATTTCGAGAGTATTTCCCAAAAAACTTGACTGAAATAGAGAAATTATCGTCTAATACTCGTTGCAGGAGGCAATTCCAATACTCATGCTTTCGAAAACTCGCTCCTTTCTCGCATTCTTGTTGGAATGGGAGCTCATTCTGCCATATGTTTTAGAATATACTATTCTCTATTTCAGTATCGTAATGAGTTCATTACAGTACTAAAAGTAGTGCTGTAATGAAACTCATTACAGCATTGTTTTCAGTTAAATTTTTTGTTTTGTGGTTGTCAGTACTGACCTCCGATCGATTCAATTTTCCAATCAAATCAATTCAAATTCCGTCATCTGTCAAATTTCGTAAGTCACACCAACTGCCAAGATGAAATATAAAAGTCACTAACCTAAAGTTTTATTTGAATTTCGAGAGTATTTCAAGAAACAGGCAAAATTTTTGTCAAATTCAACACCCTGTATCTTTTTTCGTTATGCTGTGATTTTGTTGAAATTTTCACCAGGTATATAGTATTGGGTCTTGTATTATTAACCTGACATTTACTTTGCAAAAATATCTGTAGTTTATCCCTTATATAGGGAGAAACAAAACCTAATTTTTACCCCCCATTTCTAAACACCCTGTGGTTAATTTGAGGCGGAAAATTTGATATCATTAAAATTTAATTTGAACTGTGATCCTTTCTCAACAAAATGTTTTTTGATTCACGTCAGTATCTGCTTTTAAAAAAAAGATACACATTTTCAAAGAAAGTGTTGCATTTTTTCAATTTTTATAACAATTAAAAACATTACAATACTATATCGACTAGCAAATATACACAAACATCTGAAAATTAAAAGCGTGAATTTCCACCTCGCTTTCTCATCACTTCTACCATACGATGTGGCATACTTTCAATGCATTTCCGAATTGCTTCTGGGGGAATATTTTCCCGTTCTTCAAGAAGGGCTGTTCGTAAATCGGGCAAGGTGTTGGGCTGCCGATTTCGAACCTGTCTACCTTGCATATCCCATACATGTTCAATTGGATTTAAATCCGGACTTCTGGCTGGCCACACGAATCGTTGAATATTTGCCTCTTCAAAGTATTCTGTTACAACCCGTGCAACGTGAGACCTAGCATTGTTCTGCATTAACAGAAATTGTTGCTTCCCCCAGAAGCAATTCGTAAATGCATTGAAAGTATGCTACGTCGTATGGTAGAAGTGATGAGAAAGCGAGGTGGATATACACGCTATTAATTTTCAGATGTTTGTTTATGTTTACTAGTCGATAAGGTATTGTAATGTTTGAAATTGTTATGAAAATTGAAAAAATGCAGCACTTTCTTTGAAAATGTGTATCTTTACTTCAAAAGCAGATATTGACGTAAATCAAAAAACATTTTGTTTAGAAAGGATCACAGTTCAAATTAAAACTCAATGATATCAAATTTGCTTTCTCAAATTCACCACAGGGTGTTAAGAAATAAAGGGTATAAAACAAGGTTTTGTTTCTCCCTGTATTACGGATAAACTACAGGCATTTTTGCAGAATAAATTTTAGGTTAATATAACAAGACCCAATACTATACCTGGTGAAAATTTCAACAAAATCGGAGAACCAGGAAAAAAGATACAAGGTGTGGAAATCGACAAGAATTTTTCCTGTCCGGAATTCATTGACGGGGAGTATAGTTGAAAGTTCTGAGGTAACAAACATAAAAAAAAATTAAAAAAACATACAGAAGCTAAACAACTTCCGTTTTTTCAGTTCCTCTGAAAAAAATTACGTCGAATATCCTATGAAAACCAGCCCCCAACGACACGTTCAACGCTGATACCTCTCGAAATTATAAATAATATAAACCGTTTAGACTTTGTCGTCCATTACGATAATCCCCGGACCGTGAGGGCACCAGAGGAAAGGGGGGCTTAATTCTGTTTGCAGAAGGACAGACGGCAATGTAAACTAATTTCAGCTTCTCAGAGACCAAGCTGCATTAGCCAAACTGAATATAGAATTCGTTAGCCCGGGGTGTTGGGTAGATGGCGCTGCCGTCAAATTATTGCTCGTACTTTGTGCTAATTCGAGTGTGACGAAAATTAAGGTATGTTTGAGAGTTAGTGGGGTTAGGGATTAAGTGAAACTATATGTTTCTTCTGCGGAGGGGGTGGGGGGAATGGATACAGGTGCTGTGTAGCCTGCGAGGTTAGGTTCGACATGAATTTCATCCGAAATTTGGTTTGCAAAGAGGAAGATGGTAAATATGTAAAATTTAATTCATGAATAAACTTCTCCACAGAAGTTCAGAAGTTTAGTTTTGAAAGTTCCTGATTTTTTCAATCATAATACACTGCGCAAAAAAATTAACGCACATTATGGAAATCTCAAATTGATTCTACAACTGAAGGTGTTCTCGATGATGATTATTTTTATCAGAATTATGCATGCATATTTTATCTATCCACTCTCAACGTTTTTCTTCAATACAGATTCCCAGTAGGAATAAAAAAAGATGATATCAGATTTTGAATGTATTGGCTCCATTCTAAAATCAGTTGTTCTCGATCAATTCTAGGGATCAATAATTTTCGTTCGATTTCCTACACTCGATCGCTATGCAACGCGAAACACGCAATTTGACCCAAGCGGAATGTGCCCAAGCGGTAGTTTTGCGAGAAGAAGGGTGGACATACATAAGAATTGCAGAAAGGTTTGGAGTTTCCCATGCAAGTGTGTCCAGAATGTTGCAGCGATTCAGGGAGACAAGTATGAATGTCCGAAGACCAGGACAGGGTAGACCACGGGTAACAACTGCTATTCAAGAACGTTACTTGAGAGTTTCTTCGTTGAGACAACGGTTTGCAAGCGCTCGCCTCCTTCAAAATCAGCTTGAGCAAACTCATGACAATAAGAAATCGCCTCAGAGAATATGATTTAAGGCCTCGTGTCGCGGCAAGAGGCCCAGCTCTTACCCCAGCCCATCGAAGGGCGTGTTTGGATTTTGCGAGAAAGCATATCCATTGGGAAGAAGCCGATTGGGAAAGAGTTCTCTTCACAGATGAGTCTAGATTCTGCCTCTACCATTGTGATCGACGTTCCCTTGTATACAGACGTCCACATGGAAGATATGCTCAGTGCAATTTCTTGAATACTACTGGTTTCGGGGGAGGATCGATTATGGTATGGGGTGGATTATCTTTGACTGCTCGCACAGACCTAGTTGTTGATAATGGAGCTATGAATGCTGATAAGTATATAAGGAACATTCTTGAACAGCCCAATACATTGGTGAAAATTTCATTTTTATGGACGAAAATTGCAGACTCCATCGTGAGCGCATCGTTCAGGAGTACGTTGAAGAGGTTGAAGTCTCTCGAATGGAATGGCCAGCAAGAAGTCCAGATCTCAATCCGATTGAGCAGGCTTGGGACAACCTCAATAGAAGGCTGAGAGGTTCAGAAAATCATCCAGCTACTCTTAATGACTTAGGAATTCAACTCGGAGAAATCTGAGAAGGATTAGATCAGAACATTTCAAGATCACTCATTTTGAGTATGAACGCAAGGGGTGGAAATACCAAGTATTAAATCACTTATCAACATTTCAGTTTTTTGAGAATTGTTCATTTCTCTTTTTTCACATAAGATTAGGTGAAATCCTGAATTTTTTTTCCATTTAGTGTGTCTTGTTTCGTTCAAAACCTTCCCGAGAGAACATAAAAAATAAGTTATAAAGTCAATGTAGAGTTAACTTTCATTAAAATTGAGATTTTCAGAATGTGCGTTAATTTTTTAGCGCAGTGTATGAAAGTTATTAGTCATTCCTTGTTAAAAAATACCAGATCTCGCAAAGTCAAGAAAAAAAAATTCACATATCCCCCTGTACCCTCACTAGGTACGCCTCTGCTCTGTAGGTCAAGATGAATGGATGAACTTCTTTACTCGTGTTTTGTTCCAACGTTCATTCATCGGATCGTGTCTAGCATCATTAATTATTACAATGCGGTTCGCCGGAATAACCGATATTGGAGAGCTTTATCTGATGAACATAATAATTGTGCATCTCTACATGCCCTGATTCGATTAATTATAATATGTTCACAATATCAACTCAAAATAGACGAGGCAAGACCAGGAACACAGATTGGTAACTGAATTACAATGCGGTCTGGGTTGAATGAAATTTAACGAGGAATCGAATTAAAACGTTATTGATTCAGCGGGGATTTCATTGAAAATAACAAGCACCCTCTCATATGAATGACCAATATCTTCGAGAAGATAAATTTATTTCGGGGGTTGAAAGAGGAACCGAATTAAACTAATTAAAAAGTAATAATTAATTAAAGCTAATTAATTTTTATTTTTTCGAATATCATCACCATGTTTTTCAGTTTTTTGTTGCAGAGACTGGGACGGAAAAATACTAAAAAAAACTTTGACAAAAATTTAAAGACCTATACAGGATTATTTACGAATATGGCTCTGCAGAATATTTTTAGGAAAGGCACAAGATTCAGGATTGAAATTATAAAGGTGAGCTTCCAGTAAGAAGACGACTTCTCGTATATTTTTTGAAGGTTCTAGGACCTCCGGTTTTTCCGGAAGTGACATCAACTATCGTTTTTCAAATGGGAAGACCTATTTTTATTGCATACATAGATTCTCCATTGAATTCTGAGTCTTTTTGATTTGAAAAGTTTCATTTTCCCGAGAAAATTGTCTTTAAATGAGGAAATATGAAAAAAAAATCTCAAACTTGAACTCTGTTGAAATAAAGACAACTTCGAGCAAATTCCCATTTTTGCGAATCTCCGAGAAGAAAGGCGAATGCTTCTTTTCCGAGAGCGTGATTTTCGGAATATGATACAGGAGGTCACAAATTCTTTGTCAAAGCCAGAAGTGACGAAATATCAAAAAAATCTTTTTTTTCAAATTGGAACCACATTTTTTCGAAGCATTTTCGAAATGTTCGTCGAAAAATAATCGACTATTAAATTACTAAATTTTTACAAATTATATTTTTCTGCATTCCTGAGAATTTTTTACGTAGACTTCACTAATACTCACATTGAGAACTTTAAACCAATTGTTGCTCTCGCATTACAGATGATAATCCAAGAACTCAACTAGTCTGAACGATAGAAAATATTTTCCCGATAACGAAGATTTTCAGAAATTTCACTCAATCGCTAATTATTTTCCAGTAAAAAATTCGGAATGAGATTGAAAATTGAAGACGAAATCGTTTTTCCTGAACATCTCGAAAAATATTCATTTTGGGATAAAAGTCTTGGACGTATGCTCTTTTAATTTTTATTTCGAAAATTCTTCGAAAAAATGGGGTTCCAATTAAAAAAAAAACGATTTCTTGATGTTTCGTCACTTCTAACTTTGACAATGAATTTGTGACCTCCTGTATCACATTCTGAGAAAAAATCTGTCGGAAAAGAAGCATCAGCCGTTCTTCTCGGAGATTCTCAAAAATGAGAATTTTTAATGAAGAAACCTCGAAGTTGTCTGTATTGCAACAGAGTTCAATTTTGAGATTTTTTTTCGTATTTCCTCATTTAAAGAGAATATTTTCTCGGGAAAATTCAAACTTTTGGAATCGAAAAGACTCAGAATTTAATGGAGATTAATGCAGTAGAGAGGAAATTATTTGCATATGAAATTGAGTACTTTTTATTCCAAAACTTAAAAGTTTTTTTAGAAGCACTCTTCATAAAACGATTTATTTGGAAAATGTGAGCAAATTGAAAATTCTAAATGTTTTCTTATCAGATCACATTATCATTTGGAATTTGTGAAGCTTGCAGATGCGACGAATTGATAAAAATTGATGTAAAAGACCTTGATGATCATGACGACATGGAATTAGTTGTGTCCATTTTGCCTCTATTTCAAAAATATAAAAAATCACAGTGCTTATAATAGGCAGTTACATAGTTGGTGAGATGTACAAATTTCCCCACTTTCTATAATAGGAGGAGTAGAAAATAGTTATTTTCCTATCAAATGCAGAAAGTTTTACTTTCGAGTACGGGAAAGATACTTTCTGCACAAGATAGGAACATTATTTTTTGTACGACCCCACATTGAAAATATATATTTCATTTCAACATACAAAACATTCCATGAAAATCCATAATACACATGAAATCTACTTGTCGTCACCATGGTACTCTCATCGTTGACGTTCGATGCATAGGGACATATCATAATTCAGTTTATTCTTTAATGAAAGTGTGCGAGAAAAACCCCCGCCAATACTTTACCGCACTAGTGCGGGAAAGTGATACCTTCTAAACTAAAGTATGTACGGGAAAGTGGGTTAATACGCACGGTCGTAGAAAAAATTTATTACAAGTCAAAAACCCTGTTTTACAGTTGAACTTGTATTAATGCTCTTATTCTTCAACTCACCTTATAGCAGGAACCCCGTCTTCATTACCCGTTCGTTGTCCTAGAAATTTGGGTAGTTCTCCCGGTTCCGAGTGTTCGATCAGTGCGCACATGGGTTCCTCCTGGCTGCAGAATCCAACCACCCTCGCCAAATTCGGATCTCTGAGTCCCGCCAACCAGCTGGTCTCCCTCAGGAATTCATGTCTGTGGAAGAAAGAAAGTCAGAGTTTTGTTGCTGATTAAAATAAGGTTTGCAGGAGTAAAATTTTCAGGCTCTCAAGTTCAAAGGCCGAATGCAAAAAAAAACGAAGTTAGTCAGCGTATTTTTTTCAAGCAAACAACATTTACATTTTACATTAGGTACATTATGGTATTTGGCCTGTAGATAGTGTATTTGATGTTCCGAATACACTTATCTCCCTTTTTTCTTCTGTTTTTTCTCGATATTTTGGAAAATATTTTGACGAATGCAACGATTTGAGTTCGAATGCATTCAGAATTGCATACTCTATCAAATTCGAAAACAAAAAAAACAGAAAAAAAAATTTTGAAATTTTTTTTTTTATCCCTGTATAACTGAAAGTGGTCAGGCTCCAAGAATATTTCAGATCGGTAGATAATGTCAAACAATAATATAATCCCAATTTTCAGATCTCAAATAGGTTCAGTTCACAAGAAACGCCTAATAGGTCGTCGAACTTGGTACACCCTGTATATCAATGTTCAGACCACTAGCATCAAAACTAGCTGACATACGAAATTTCAACTTCATAGGACATCGGGAAGTACCCTAACAGTTTTATGATTATCAGCGAGTGAGTGACGAAATCGGGGGGGTTTCGATATCTATAAAATCTGAAGTGTACGAGCTATGCACTTGAAACATTGCACGTTTGATAAGTTCACTACTGGCATTCTATCCTGCGAATTTTGTTCATCTACCATATTCAAAATTCAAGTTATGAAGGTTCAAAAATACGACGAAACACTTCGAGAAAAGGTAGGTAGTGCCCCGGCGCGGAGCTTCGCTTGGCTCGTCTTGGCGGGGGCTTTACCGTGTCCCCAGATGATGTTCAAGTTCACTTGAAATTTTGCTTAATTATTCTAATATTAAAAAAGTTATGTTCAATACTACTTGGTACGAACCGTGTGACAAGCGCCCTCTATGAGATTCAGACATTAGATGAATCGACATTAAGAGAATCTTCCGGGCTTATTAGCCGTGGTCTATTAGGAATTATTTCACCTAACGTTTCGCCCACAACTGCGGTAGGCATCTTCAGAGGATTCTTGGTCTGAGGTTGTAACTCGACCGCTGAATTTCCGAAAGTGATGCTGGACTCGATCCGTTGGCCCCACTTATACCCTGATTATTGGCGGGAGAAGGTAGTGGGTTTACGCGCGCGATGTTGATTGGTCCATCCCTTCCACTTCGTATTGGCTTGATTTTGGTCTTTTAAAACACCGGCAACCATGCGCCATGTACCAAAGGAGTTTCTTCCCTTCTGTTCATATTGTTCTTATGTTTATATATCTCAATGGCTTCCATGTTCATCCTAGGATAGAAACTTTTGATGTTTGAAATAGCTTCTGCCTTTGAGAAAACAATATTGTGTCCATCTGTCAGAGCATGTTCCGCTAGTGCGGATTTTTCTGTCTGATTGAGTTGACAGCATCGTTCATGCTCCTTAATTCTCGTATTGATCAATGTAGACTTTGCCGCAGTCACAAGGTATCCTGTAAATACCGGGTTGAGAGAGTGGGTCGACTTTGTCTTTGGTAGTTCTGATCATTTGGCCAAGTTTTTGAGTTGGCTTATAGACAGTCTCTGTGTTGTGGCCCTTTAGTATTCTACCAATTCTATCGGTGACCTTGGGGATATATGGTAAGATAGCTCTTCCATTGGGGGCGAGTTGTGATGTGTTATCATCACGTGTGGAAAGTCTTGGTCTTATTGCCATCTGAATTTCCTTAGCATTATATCCGTTAGCGACGAATGCATGCTGTAGATGTTCAAGTTCATCCTCCAGAAATTCCGGCTCGCACAATCGTCGGGCTCTATCTACGAGTGTTTTTATAACTCCTCGTTTCTGTTGAGGATGATGATTGGACTGCTTGTGTAGATACCTGTCAGTGTGGGTTGGTTTTCTATAAACCCTGTGTCCTAGCTTTCCATTAGGCTTTCTAGTAACCAAGACGTCTAGAAAGGGTAGAGTACCATCCTTTTCAATTTCCATAGTGAATTGAATATTTGGATGGCGTTACGAAAATTTTTTACTTGACAAACCCCAATTATTTTTCAGTTCTCTATCTATCCAAGTTAAGGTTACAATTGTCAGTAGAATTTATATATGATAAATATTTGCAGATTTATGGTGTGTATAGTGGTATGATCGATGGGTATTGCTGGAATTTGCTACTTGGCAGAACGAATGTTCTAGGAGGCGATGAGGTAACTCGGCTGTGCATCGTCCTAGTTATGTGGAATTTTTCGTTTAACTAGGTCGGAAGATATTCCGATATGTTTAAGGTGAATTAAACAAGACCAGATCGCCTTTTTTTGAAACACCGTGTATAGCTCGAAGTCTTGTTGTCCAAAAATGAGCCAACCTCATAATGGAATTGATTGCGAACGATTCCTTCCCCCTTCACCTCAATTTTCGAGAGCCCTCTGCTCGCTTCGGTACATCAACATGCATTTATTATTCATCCGCAGCCGTGAGCAAACTGCGGAGACCGCTGAAGACCTGGGGGAAGAACAGCTGGCTTGTGGCAAGCGTCGCGGCGCCAGCATCGTGCGGCACGTGGTCGGAATGATGAAAAAATATTTGACGGAGGTCCAAGGTAAACAGGGGTTTGTTTCGCTCGTCTTTGTTCCCGGAATGAAAGATGTACGGTACGTTCATTAGGACACGTTAACTTTCGAGATGTAATTGCGGTCCAGAGAGGGGGGGGCGTTTAGGAAAAACGCCAAGCGGTTCGAGCGTAGATTTGTTTTAAATGTTCGCTTTGTGTTGATGTTGGGGTTTTTGAGGGGGTTTCTTTTTGAATGTCGTGGATGAATGACTGAGGCAATTATCGGAAAGGGTCCTGATAATTGAATAAAACCTAGTACCTGGTTTGACCGATCTTCGGTCGGTTTTTTTGTTAGAACACGTTTTTTTGAAAATTAAATTTAGTATAGGAATTGCATACTGATAAAAAAGGAATAATGATCTTTCCGATATAATAATAAAATAACAATAATTTGATAATTTAAATAAAAATTTCGAGTGTAGTTAATAGGTTTGAAGGCATGATACTAAAACTACAAGGTAAACCCACGCGCATATCAATCTTCTATCTCTCTCAGATCTGTGACATACGAGAGACCCATTTCATATTTTTCGGGCGTTGATGGGTTTGTTCATTGAAAAAGTTCAATTAATTGTGAAGTAAAAGGTTTTTGGTGAATTTCGATTGTGTGTTAAAATGTTTTTTCTTGAATTGTGCTGGTTTTTGGTTAGTCTACCCATATTACAAATTATGGTTTGTTGTGTTGTGGCAGGTACCTCTAGCAACAATAAAATATAACACAAATATATTTACAAACTTTCAAACTACCCATTAGGCATAAGGTCAACAATCATATCAGCAATGAGACCTCCCAGATTTGAAAAAGTATATTGACTAGGAAATTTTGCCCTTGAACAGTTCTAGATTTATTATAGTACATATCACTTCTTTTCGTCCTACTGATTCAGAATGCATTTTACCTCATAACATAACAATAATATTCGACAAAATTGATTTGGTGGTCGTAGCTATCTCTCAGAGTTTGTTGAATTTTATTACGAATATTTGAGTGTCACTTTTGCAATTGGGTACAAGTTAGATTTCTTTTAGATCTGATATGATAGTTTCGGCATTATTCTGAATTGAAACGTTAAATTCACGCGATAATTTGGCAGATATTATTTGTCCATCTAAGAAATAACGTTCGAAAATGAGCGCTATTTCTCAAATAGGTCTCATCGTGACGTCATGCGCGAAAAGGTTCAAAACTCGTTCGTCAAATGATCTTATCTGGGTTGTTGTAGTATCATGGTTTGAAGGTACCTACCATTTTTAAACGTTTAAGACCCGTTAGCAACTCCATTAAACCTAACCTCAAATTTAAGGATGGGATTATAACTTAAAATAATTTGTCAAACTGACTGAACATTTGTTGTTTTCAATGAAATGATAACAAAAAATTTGAAATTTTAACTAGCATGAAATCGTCAAAATGACAGTCAAGCTAGGCTAAGGAAATGACAACTATCATCTGTACCTACCAGCCAATGAAATGCCTTTATTGAACTAGAATGAAGTTCAACAACATGAAAAACTGAAATATCACTAAGGGTCCCTTACTCTGCTTGAGTGACATTCGTGCAACTGTCAATCACTTTAAGGGATCCTTAACTTTAAGGAGTGTTGGTACAAACGGGTCTGAGTATTTTTTGCACGATAGAACAAATTTTGTTAGTTACCGCTTTTGTTGATAAATCGGTAGATCATTTTTACTGGTTGCTAAGGTAAACAGAACGGTAAGTGAATCATTTACCGTTCAGCGAACGGTAAGTGAAAATGAGTGAATATTCTTTGAAATAATGAAATAACACAAACAATTTGAATTCAGTTCATTTAATATTGAAAGTGACAGTAAAATTTTTGCAATTGCTGATGAAAATACCACTGCTTGAGTAGTAGCCGAATTCACAGAAACCTCTGCTGAATTCAACATTTCATGTTGCAACTCCCTACGTATGCAAAATTTTTTCGGCAAAGTCTAGTTTATTTTCCAGGGAATCCTGAACGTAACTTTTTATTTTATTAGCTCCCTTATTAGCTAAAAATGTGGCCGAAGTGCGTCTAAAAGAGTGGCTAGTATAGGCATTTGGATTTTCTAAATTCAAGAAGGTTGCAATTTTTGACGGCCAACTTCCAATTGTCCCTTTGCCTATTACTTGATTACTGCATTTTCCGTTTTGATATCTCAAAAATAAATACTCGCTCTTAGCATTTTGTGGACGCAGACGGGAATATTTTCTATATATTTCCAGGTAATTGATATCATTATCTCGATCGACGACTGTGAATGTTCTCTGAATGTTGGTTTTTGTGTTGGGAATTTTCACGATTAAAAATGATTCCCGATCTTCTATGTCCCTGACGCTCATGTTGTACAACTCTTCTCTTCTAACGCCCCTGTTATACCTAATATCATTCCCACCTGAAAGGACATAATTAGTTTATGCAGCACCATTATATTAATAAAAGCCCACCTTAATAATTAATCTGGTGCTTCTTTCAAGAATTTATTAATTTCTTCTCTTGTGAAAACAGCAGATTTTTTGGGTTTATAACCAATAGATTTTCTTTTGAGGATTGAGCGTTGCAAACTTGGAAATGTCAATACCGTCGTTCAGAAATATTGTGCTCTTCAGCATTGAATATTCCACCCAAAGTTTTCCAGGCGATCTCAGCTTTTCTATTCTTCGAAAAAAATAGACCAGCAACACTTTTTCATTGATTTGGCTGCCTTTAGTCTGAATTCATTCCTTGAAAGTATTGTATGTACTCTCGTAGCAGATTTTAGATTTCTCAGGAATAACTGAAGAACAGCCGACTTGCCAGGCTGTTTGAATTTCATTATCTTCCGAAGATTCTATATCGCCCATTTTTCAACGCTAGTAAATTCAATTGATTATTGTCACTTTGACAATATATTAAGATTTCATCACCAAGACAACGCCTTATATTATATTCCTACACAACATTGATAAAGCCACGAATAAATGAATTTGTCAGATAATTATTTTGTACATTGAGTAAAAATTGTGTCAACCGTGCAAAAAAACGCTATAAGTATGTCGAACGTTAAGGACTACCGATCTCAGATAATAATTAGAGTCGTCGTTGGGCTCTTCCTCCTAATTATTGTCTTCGATCGGTAAAATGCCCTCACTGTTTTCTATACTTAATATACTATTTATGATGCATTAAAGTCTGCTTGAGCATACACTCCTTTCCACACTATATTCCGGGTATGTCGAGGATATTCATTTGAAAAATTGACCTTTCACGAAATTGGTCGCTTGACTCTCGAAAAAAAGACGTATACAGGGTGGCCATTTGAAAACGAAACAGACGAGATTACAGACGAAATAAATTTTTTCGATAGAAATGCTCGGACAGGTCGATTTCTGTTTCGAGGGGGACAACTTAAGATGTAGGTTACGGACGCATAGCGCTTCAACCCTTGCTACTACAACCCTCACCCCAATTTTTGAATAGGGAAGATGGGGTGAGTGATACCTCATTTGAAAGGTTTTTCACAAAAAAACACTACAAGTGCCATGAAAACACCACTTCATTTTCAAATGCTTAGTCAAGAATATTTCGAGAACTGAAAAAAACAATTACTGTGCTGAAATCAGTATAAAAATACTCACCCCATCTTCCCTATTCAAAAATTGGGGGTGAGAGTTGTAGTAGCAAGGGTTGAAGCGCTATGCGTCCGTAACCTACATCTTAAGTTGTCCCCCTCGAAACAGAAATCGACCTGTCCGAGCATTTCCATCGAAAAAATTTATTTCGTCTGTAATCTCGTCTGTTTCGTTTTCAAATGGCCACCCTGTAATATGCCATGCATACCCATCCATAACTTTCCACCCCGAATTTTGAGCTTTGGGATGAAATAACGAAAAAACGCTCGGACAGGTCAAATTTTATTGAAAGGGGACAAATAAGGGTGTTCAAATGAGTGTTATATCACTACCCTTCTAGCTGCAACCCCTAACAGCTCTCAGTTTTGAATGGGGAAAACGGGTCGAGCAGCACCTTGCTGGAAAGGCAATTCAATTTCCTGCATGGGTGTATTTTTTTTTCATCGCTTTATAATTATACAGAGTGACTCAGTATTCCATCAATAACTTTTAAACGCCGAATTTTGATTTTTGACATGAAAAGAGGGGTAGTGATATCGAATTCATTTTTTGACCCGTCCGAGCGTTTTTTCCATCTCAAAAATCTAAATTCGGCGTGTGAAAGATATTGATGGAATACTGAGTCACATTCGTGTTGAAATAGGAACTCATTCTGCAACTTGTTTTATAATATACTATTTGATGTCTGGTGTATGACAGTTATTGAGTATCATCAAAACTACAAACAATTCGATTGAAGTAACACTTCTTATTGTTTTTTTTCTATTGTTCTATTGTACGATAGAATTTGGCTCTACAATATAAACCTGGGAGATATATTCGATGAATGCATTGATATTAGGGTGAGGGCTATGCACTTCAAGGCCAAAAGCACCCTCCATCTCGTTTAATGATATTGTTAGAAACTAGGCAGCTAATTCGATTCACAGGAATACAGAGGGGAATTCAATTATAAGTCGACATACAAACCGAACAAATTTGTTCAAACATTTCACCGTATGAAACGCACGTTTGCAATATGTTGGGACCTTGGGGGTTCACGTAATGCGCTTGAAATAGGCTGAATCGATTACACAATGGATGTTTTGTTACGAAAGGGGTGAAAATTTTGATAAGTGAAGTGTTTTCGCGTGGGCCAAACTTCATTATGTCTGTACGTACTTTGGTCAGTCCGCTTTTTTTCATTGAATAAATAGAAACTGCTCCACATGAGTTGGGGATATTGACTTAAATTGCGAAAAAATATAGTTTCAATGAGATTTTGTGATGAAAATTCATATTGATATCTGATGAGTTAGATCTTCTCATCGGTGTGCCGCAAGGAAGCATACTCGGCCCATTGTTGTTCTTGATTTATATAAATACTTTGAAGTTGCAGTATTCATCTGATGAACAGCCACATTCCATGGTTTCACAAAGTTTGATTGGACGTCCAGTGGGCACATGTAAGCAATTCAAGTATGCTGATGTTACCAGCTTTTTGTGCATTTCACACAATTTTCAAGCGGCAATTTCTGTTTTAACCTTTGTGTTAGATGAGGTCATGGAGTGGTATGGAGTTCATAAACTAAGGGCTAATATGAAAAAAACTAGTTGCTTGACATTCGAATTTGACCGTTCAAGGAAAGTTTATCCATCAAGTATTAACTATAATGACGTGGATATGCAATGTACCGAACCAGTAAAATTTTTGGGTGTTATTGTAGACCAGCATCTAAAATGGCATTCTCATATTGTTTATATTCGAAAAAAGCTCCATTCAGTGATCTACACATTCATGGTTCTGAGAGATCAGCTAGATGTTGATGTACTAAAAACACTTTATTTTGCCAATTCAAAGTCAATATTATCGTATGGTATTATAGTTTGGGGAAGTTCATCTCAGATTTGTGATATCTTTGTGGCCCAGAAATGGGCTTTACGAGTAATTTTTAGATTACCTTTTAGGAAAAGTTGTCGTGGATTATTTAAACAGCATAATATTATGACAATTTACAGTTTATATATATACAGGATATGCATAAGAGAAATCACTATTTTTCGGCTTATAGAAATACTAACAACACAAGAAGGGTTTCTCCCTACATTTATCCCAATCACAAGTCAACAGCCAGGGAAAAGAGTGTTCTTTATGCTGCGATACGATTTTTCAACGCACTACCTAATAGAGATTTACAGCAAATAGATAGTTTTCAACTATTTAAGAAAAGTATTGGCAGATTTCTCATAATATGTGAACCTTATACTTTTAAGGAGTTTTTGGAAGTTTGTAAAAAGCATTGAATATATTACTATAAGTTATTTACTATTTTTTAATTGACATGTTCTCACTTTCTGTTTCTTTATGATGTATGATTGTTGAGGCTAATAAACTACTATTACTATTAATATGATTTCAAGTTGCAGGAAATAAAGACTATCAATATGATGTATGGCCTCCACGGGCATCAATAACAGCTTGACATCTTCTTTGCATACTACACACGAGGTTGTTTAACATTTCTTGAAGAATTTGGTTCCATAAACGGGGCAGAAGCTCCCTCAGATTAATTGAGGATTCTGGGGTAGGTTGATGATTATCTAATCTTCTTTGGAGCATATCCCATACATGTTCTATGCAATTTAAATCTGGTGAGTGCGGAGGTATTGGTAAATTTGGAATACCAAGCTCCTCGCGCGCAGTCTCAACTATGGGTGCACGGTGCGGTCTAGCGTTATCGTCTAGAAATTGAACAGTTTCACCAATAGCAGCCTGGAACATTGTCAATGACATACTCCCTATAATGTAAGGCGGTCATATTCCCAGGACAAATGTGTAGATCTGTGCGCCCGTTGAAACATATCTCGGCCCATACCATAACACTACCCCCTCGGAATAGATGGACTTCTTGGACATACCGACGATTACGGGGTATGTGTAGGATTGTCCATACCCTTATTCTTCGGGAATCTGAAAATCGTCTATATCTGGATCCATCAGTGAAAAGGACACTATACCATTGATCGTAACAATTGATATGTTGCTTTGCCAATTCCAGTCTTTGTCGCTTATGGTCACGTGTTAATGGACCTAGATTCACCTCTCTCAAACGTCGTCTGATGGTTTCGATGGAAACTTGGACATCATCTGCATTTTGAAGAGTATTCCGTAGGATTCTACACGTAGATATAGGCTTTCTTCTCGCCGAAACAGTGAAGAAACGATCCTGAGTAGGTGTTGTTTTTCGTCGCCCACCAAGCCTTGGTCTTTCCAACACGGAACCTGTCTCCCTGAACCTGTTCCAGAGTCGAGATATCACACTTTGGCTGACTTGGAGCCTTTTCGCTACAACAACCTGAGTTAGGCCACCCTGTAGCATTCCGATAGCCCTATTAGCCTCAGAATTTGTTAATTCACCTCTTGGCATTTTCAGAAAACTCGTTTCAAATCGAAGTCGTTGATAAACTGACGCCATTTGAGAATAAGAACATTCATGAAGCATATGCAAAGAACCAAACTTCAGAAAAAAGGCGACCAGATTGACGAAATGTCTCATACTGATTTTTATTGGATCTATTCAAGTTGTTATTGAGTTTTAAATGATTTTAGGGCGATTTTTTCGAAGATAACATACTATTGGAAACGATTGAATACGATATCCCTAACCCTCGTGGAGCAGTATATTTTACCTCAATCAATTGAATAACAATAAAAAATCATATGATTCACTTTCCAGATTCCACCGTATTGACTGTTGAGGGTGCTTTCTGTTTACGGTAAAGTAAATCGCACAGTTTTACGTTGCACAGTGCTTGAAATAGGCAGTTACATAGATGGTGATATGTACGAATTTCGTCACTTTCTATTGGAGGAGTACAAAATAGTCATTTATGATACAAGTGCAGAAGGCATTGATATTCTTACACGAGATCAAAATCCAAAAACGAGCTACAAAGTGGCGAGTTTTGGAATGAACGAATGTTAGAATGAGCCTTCTGTACGAGTATCATACATTATTTTCTCTAATTCGCTGAAATTTTATCGAAATTAATGAAATATTGCCGTAAATATAGTTTAGTGATTTTTTGCATTGAAGAATATTGATTGGCAGAACTGATTCCTATCTCATGAAATTTAACAGATGTTAAATAATTTCGTGGCAGGAGACGAACATGTTATCAATAAATATTAATGAAAACAGTGTTAGAATGAAATATTCTAACGTTGTTTTGTTCTATGAGATGTGGCGGAATGAACGGATTTGACACATAATTAAAGAAATATATTTATTTTAGCCAAGATGAATAATCGTGAATGTTTCTATCGTATGAAAATGATATAGAAAAATTGAATTATTTTTCCAGAATTCAATTCTGCGCGCCAATAATTTTCAATTTTTCTATATTTATTTCATTTTTCTTTTTTCCTCATTTCATTTCTTTTTTATTTAAGAAAGCTGTGCTTCCATAGCTTCCGTTTTAAACAAGCCACTGTAAATAACCCATCAGTAACATGCGAGTTGAAAAATTTCGGTTGGTGTTGGGAAAAAAACAGAATCGCGAAATCAACCAGATCCTAAACACGCAATCCGACATCGAATTACCCCCGTTCTCTGCGATCCAACGGAACCCGAAACCTTGGAATCGACGGGCCCATCCCTCATCGAATTACGAACTCGATATGGCAGCACTTTTCCGCGACCAGCCATTATGGAAATGCGAAAAGGCAGCTTCCCGTTAACGATGAGCGATTTTAGCTATTAATTTGCATTTCAGATTCGAACCATCGATTTTTCGAGCAGCTTGCACTTCGGTGCACTTCGCGATCACCTTATTCGCGGTGTTGCCGATGCTACTTCAGCGGGCCATGAAAGAACTCAGAACGTAATAAGAACATTGTTTAAGGCTTTCACGACGGGATGAAATGACATTTAGAGAGTCTTCTGGAATTACTGGCCGTGGCCTATTTTGTGTCTTTGCAATGCCTAGTAATTCCAGCAATACAGAGAAATTGTGAAAGTTCCTTTTTAAAAATTCGAATGATGTTATAACTGCTATTGTTTTTTGAACAAATGACCAATATTCACAATACTTCATGAAATATCACCAAAACTCTACCAGAAATAATTTTTTGTACAACTGCCATCAAAGAAGACACTTTTAATGACAGCAAACAATGTTAAAATTGATTGTTTACGTGGAAGCGTGTTAAAAATATTTTTAACATTAGTGTTGAAAATATTTTTATCACTACATTTTCTTATGATGAAATCAGATGAAATGAATTCAGCAATTGCAAATTATTATTATCAATATTTAACAATCACTACTTATGAACATTAATATTAATGCCCTGTGACGTTAGGGAGCTTCGCAACACATTACTAGAATACTCAGCACCATTAGTACTTGTAGAAACCGAAAGTACAATATTGGATGATGATGATCCAAAATCTGTTGAGGTTGGGAGAATTTTTTCAGTAATGACATTTCTATATGCAATGAAATGTTCAACATAGCCCACGGCTACAGTCGTAGACTTCCATCCACCATGTTTTATTATATCCGTAATATTTGTTCCTGATTCTGCTAGCAATGAAGCGGAGGTTCTTCGAAAACAGTGTTCTGTATATTGCTTTAGTTCTGGCAATTTGAGGAATTCATCAACAATAGATGGAATTTTCCCAATAGTATTAATACCAACTGGATTGGCAGTGCATTTATTATTCATGTATTTCAGGAAAAAAACGACGATGTTTGATGACAGAAGGGCGCAGTGCAAATTATGAATATAGTCTACACACTGAAAGAACGACTGACTTTCTTTTTTGTATTTGGAAGTTGTATAACCAATGATTTATCTGTTATTTCGATGTCTTCCACTGATAAATTACATAATTCTTCACTCCGACAGGCTCCAAATAAACTGAAAATAGTTGCAACCTTAACCATCAAGTATTTCTCATCTGGTGCCTCCTTTATAAACTTTTCAACTTGTTCACGAGTGAGAATTTTCGATTTTTTGTGAGGATATCCTTCACTTTTCCGTTTTAAATATGCTATCAACTTAAAATATTTTCCAACATTTTTAACAAGGGCGCTTGACTTTATCATTGAAAATTTGCTCCACAAAGTTGATGAACTCCATATTTTTTAATTTTCTTCTAAGTATGCCAGGAAAACAGTTTTACTGAATTTCCCTTCTACATTTTTCAATTTACACCAGGCCAGGAAATTGTTATATGCAATATCGTACTGCTGAACAGATTTTTCAGGTAAGAGTTCCAGATTTGTTCTTCTTGCAGACTTATTAATAATTGGACTCTCGACAAACATATGAAACAGTTGAAAACCAAAGAAAGTTGGACAGGAACGAAATTCAAATGATCAGCGTCTTTTTTCATTTGTTAGTAATCATAACATTGGCAACGTTTGCCATTCACAACAACCTTTTGATTATTTGAATATCAAAATGCATTTTGAAGTTTATTGTCATTGCAAATTCGCCCATTTCAGTATCAAAATAGGGCAGTTGTACAAAAAACATTGTATGGTATTTGTGTTAAAAGTGATTTCATTTTGTTCGTGAAATTGTTCAATTCGCTCCGCTCATTTCACAAATGTTTGCACTCACAAAATAAAACGTCACTTTTAACACTCATATCATAAATAACTATTAACGCTAACTTTCATTCAACATTTTGTAAGTGATTATGCCAAATGTCACCACCACACAGCGCCTACACCACGGAACAGGATCGTTATAACCATAGAGTAATTTAGTGTACTTGCTGTTACCTAGTTTCGGTCATTATTTTCAATGAAAACTAATAAAGAACAACTCCTGATACGTTGCATCAAAATTACTAATTTGAATTATTCATTTTCTTGGAAAATTATCGGAGATTATGGAGCATTCGAAAAACTCCGAAAATGTACGTTTCATTTGCGAATCCGGAAAAATCCGCAACTCGGATAAAAATCCGCCGACTGGCAACACAGCGCCTTCCTTTCTATGCGCGATGCGTTCAGGGAAATAATGCATAGTCTACACTTTCCCCCTTCGGGTTTCTAGGACGCGATAGACGGAATCAGTGTGTCAACACTGTCCCATATTCGATTATAGGAAAACGAGAGGGTCGTCATCGGATTAGTTGAATCTGCACGTTGGAGTGTTGGAATTTTAAGAGCGATAGTTCGAGGGGAATACGGAATACGAGATTTCACGAAAAATACAGGAATTTCAATTTGAATTGTATCATTTTACTGGGAATAAATCATTTTTATCATTCTCTGATTATGCTCTGATTGATACCTTGAAGAAATGCATCAGTTTCTTGATTTCCGATCCATCGAAAATTTTCCAATTGTACATTGAATTAACAGAAAAGGAAACCGTTACACATAATATGGTATGATATTTGTTTCGGTAAAAAAAAATAAATTTCAACAGAGTGGGGAGTAATTGCCTTTTTTTCCATCCACCGAACATTCAGTTGATTTTATGAAGAGTATCTTGATGTTGCTTGAAACTTTGAGAAACCCTTTCTGTTTGTTTCTTCAGTTTTGTAGCTTTTCTTTAATTTTCATCAGAGGAAATATTTTTTCTGAAAAATTTATTCTTTTTAATCTGTGAAAGGAGTAAATATTTGGAATGAGCAGTTTCAATACAATGAATCTCATCAAAGTGCTGAGAAATTAACGTTGATTTTCCAATTTCCCAATATTCAATTATATGAGTTTTTTTATTTTACGGAATCATTTTTTTTTGTGAGAAGTACTCTGAGACACACTTTTTGTTTCATTCTTTAATTTAATTCAGATCCATTCTTTGGTGTATTTCAAAATTTCAAGAATCATGAAAAAAGATTTTTTTTTTTACAAAAAAAAGCAGATTCCATAAAATAAAGAAATATACATGATTGAATGTTGGGTAGATGAAAATTTGAGGAGATTCTCAAAATTGAAACTGCTCATCCCTAACGTGGGCCGATTTCACAGAATAGGAAAAAATTTTCAGAAAATATATTTCGCTTGATGAAAAATGAGCCTTCCTTCTGCTTCCAGATTTCATGAAATAAAGAAAAGCAACATAACTAAGGAATAACATAGAAAATATGTGTCAAAGTTGCAAACATCATAAATCAAGATACTTGAAAAAAAAAACAGATTCCCAATTTAGTAGGGAAACGGTTTCGACCTAACTCAGTCATATTGAAGAAACATAATTTCCTAGATTGAGTTGGCGATTTCGAACTCTTTGCAGAGTTTATTGCAATTAGTGTTTGAAATTGATATATTTAGTGTTTTGAACAATTTTCGTTATGTTGGATTTGTGTTTCGTAGCAAATTTCAGTTTTTATAGTTAAAAAAATAATAAAATAAATTGCCCCTCCGATATTTGATATTCTATGTTGACAACCCATAATTTTCTCACACATGTTGTCGTTTGTGCATTTTCTCTTCTTGAATTTTTTTCAGTATTTGATTTTTCATAAGGCATAACATAACTCAAACTTCACTGTGAATCTTTTTCGGTTAATTTTTTTTATTTATTTACACATATCGTTTATTCGCAAAACTATAACACAATGTACGAAGAGCGATGATAGAAATAGCTTAAATTTATGATACTAGATGGTTTTTCATGACACAGTCCATGCGACGTAACTGAAAAATTTACAACTTTTGAGTACCTACTTCTTGAAGCCGCTTCTCTTCAAACACTTGATGGTAAAAATATTGGGTTGAATACCATTTATTGCTGGCTACACATACATTGTTTAGTACTGATTGCAAACTTGTTTTTTCTAATTCAGATTCCTTCGAATTTCATAACTCTCTCGGGACTATGTATTCCAACTGCTTTGAAATTTTTACCAATTGCTTTGAACTTTTTACAACTGCTTCGGAATTTTTTCCAACTGCTTTGAAATTTTTCCAACTGCTTTGAAATTTCTTTAACCCTTTGAAATTTTTTCCAACTACTCTGAAATTTTTCCAACTCCTTTGAAAATCTTCCGACTGCTTTGAAAATTTGCCCACTCCTTTCGAAAAGTGTTAGAATTATTGGGTACACAATCATATTGTTCTTGCAAAATCGAACAACTCATACTGAAATAATGAATAAGAGAAAATCTATCGAATCGTACAAACCACCCTGTATAAACTCGCAATCAAGGCCCCAAATCATACACAAAATATTGTTTCGAAACTGTCTCGACTAATGTAAACTTCCCCTAAAATCTGACTGTCTCCTCCGGAATCACTCTCTATATCAGACTTCTCAACCAGAGAAAATCTCAAAAATATTCAATCTGATTGAAAGTTCATAATGATTTTGTTTTTCAATTCAGTTGGAAAAAATAAAGAATTCTGAAGATTTCGTCAGGTGATATCGACTTTCAGTATTTTAATACGTATAACATGTATTCCATTTTCAACTATCGTGGAAAAATTTTCTAATTAAATGAAACTGTTTGCGTTCAAACAGAACTCGCCCTATCCTATCAAATATTTCCGAATGTCATCCGTGGATTAATTCACTCTTCAATTAGATGCTGAAAAACTCGCAAACATCCATTTTCCATTCTATCCAATCAGTTAATTTCCAATTTAGAACAGCAATTGCTGAAACTCGCCCGTATTTGCTTTCGGCTTTCATTCAGCCTTAATGAACTGACTTCCGAATCCACTGTTTCATCCATTTCAGTCCGGGTGCTCGTTGAAAATTCCCGTCACGTCATTCTGGAGTAGCTGATGTAAGGGTCCAACCTTCCATGCGCTGGTATAAATATCCCCTGATTGCAAATAATAGCGACGATTCCGCAGTGGACAGTTTGAGTCGGAGAATTCCATCAGTTACATTCGTCTTCCCAAATGCACGAAAGGCACTGATATAACCGGAAAAGTTCGACAAAAACAAATGCAAAATGTACTCTGACAAAAAAAATGTACACACAAACAGACTTCGTCCAAATCGCATTCGAACATAACATGAAAAATCCACAATGGAAATGATGATAAAGGACAATGACAAAATGGCCAAATAAAAATACAGGTTATCCCCATAAAAATGAATCAACATAAAAGAAAAATCCTAAATAATTAAATTGTGTAAACAGAATCCATCATACTGGAATCAGACCAAACATGACATTTGTATAATGCGTGTTGCCAGATCCTTTCGATATTCATGGATATCTAGAAACTGACATTGAATAATAAAGTTAGGTCATCCAAATATGTGTGCTGCTCTGTTTTATTCTGAGAAAGATAATCAGTCATACAATATTTTCATCTGTTCGAATTACTTCGAAAATATCTTTAGTTCCAGATAAACGTTTTTCACTCTGATCTGTCGAATAGTGTTAGTGTAAAATTATATCATCTCTATCAATAAAAAATAATAATAGATTTACGAAACTCAGTCATTGTCACTGTCACTAGTGTCACTTTGATATCTACGTATAACCTGTGGTCGAACTTGGTATGTGATGATTGAATTTGAGGCAAATTATGTCAAGGTCCCTTTATATTATTTTATTCTTCTATGATTTTCTCTTTTGAACTATAGTTATGTCCATGATTATTATATCATTTTGATTTCGTATTGATTTTCTTTTTGGTGATTTTGCGATTATGTCAGAACGGGAAATGGAAGCGAGTTGGCGAAAGGGGTGAGATGTCGAATAGGCATAAATGAAGTAGTGGCTACGGGTAGCTAGGTCAGTGTGATCATTCTACCCACTGTTACCAGCTATTCATTCATGTTTAAACTGTGATTTAGAATAGTTTTTTGTAATAAAAGTTTTTAAACGAGTTTAAAATTCAGAAAAGAGCCACGAAGTGGCGAGATTATAAATGAACGAGTGTTAGAGTGAGAAATATTGATTGTCAGAACTGTTTTCTCCCTCATATATCTGGCAGATAATGAATAAATTTGTGACAAGAGGCCAAACATATCTTGATATATAAAATTAAGTCGGCCATTTCGTTGGTTACACCATTTATAACTCAATATTGGATGAACTGTTTGTTATGAAAGATTTTTTTTGGATTCTTCTACAACGGTGTTAACATAAAATACATTAAAACTCTGAAAAATTTGACGAAATGGAAAAAAAAAATAGGAAATAAATTTTCTTCTTGCGAATAACGTCAGTAGGTGTCGCTACGGTTAAAAGCGTTGTCGTGAAAGTATTATATTTGAAATTAATTCGCTGCTGAACTACGTTTTCTAATAATATTAACGCATCTGAGTCCATGTGTTATCCTTCTTCTTCTTTCTTCCGAACACTGCGGAAAATTTTATGACGAAATGTTTTGAACATATTTTGATTCTACTATTATATATGTCAACAATTACTGTGTATTTTGAGTTGCCTAAACGGATGTTTTGGGGGCGCATTGATTCTTTTGTCTGGTGACTTCCGACAACCATTACAGGTAATTCCAAAATAGACGGCTGCAATGAAATAAATGCTTGCCTAAAATCATCAACTTCAAAATTGGCTAGGTAATAAAGCTCTCAATTCAGTTGATTGCGGTTCGAATAGTACCAAATAGATATTTGCAGCCCACAAAAATGCCAGAAAAAAATATAGATTAAAAAAATTAAACAAAGCAAAACGACAGTTTACCTTCACAGAGTTCCACAGAGATAGGTAACTTATCATGACAGTGATATCGATATAGATCCAGAGGATGATGAAAACGACAAAGTGTGTTTGATTTGCAATGTAGAAGGCAAAAAGAATGAGTTGACTGAAAAAAACCACTTCTTGTTACAATTGGAATTAAGAAAAAGACTGTTTTCACTAACTTATAACTTTTTAGTACTTAATCAGAAGACTTTTTCATTCACCTCTTTTGCGTTTTTTGTGAGTTAGAATTCGTTTTTCAATTCAACTTCATATTTTCTGATAAGTTATTTTTCTTTCGTCAACTTAACTACTACAGTTCGTCGACTTATCAACGCTTGAGAGTAATATGACGAACATTCCCCTTTTTGTTTTATAATTCTATGACAAAAAATGTGTTCAGCTAGAGCTATGATGTTTTCTAGGGCGATAACGAAGAAAAATAGAGTTCAAAATATCAATAAATGAATATTCTCAATTTGGAAAAAGAAGCGTCATTTGGATATTAACCTCAAGTTCGCCAACTTACCTACCTTCCCCTAATTCCTGCCATTTTCATGTTATTGATTGATAAATTTGCTCTCTTTCCCTCCTGCATTCATTAATGTTTCTAATTATTAAGAAAAAAAAATTATGCTCCATTCTGTTTATATTTTTTTTCAATTATGATTTTGTATGGCCTTCCTCTCCAACCTACAGCTTGAAACGTTCCGTTTTCCGGCCAGCCGATCGAAATCGATATTTCCTCGTGGAAACCGAGCCATCGGGAGATATGAGGTCCGGACAAGCGGCGTTAACGAATAAATTCCAATTTTTCTTCTCTCGCCAAAGGACATAATATCCGTTCCTATGAATGTTCGATCCCTCAGGACCCAGTTTTCCCGCGCTAATAACATCGGTCGAAAGCCGAGAGGGCTGTCTACTACGATCGTCCTGGGCGGAAAAAGCTCAAAATGCACCCGGCAATTTTTTACGAGGAGGAATTTTCACAGGTATGCAAAATCGATTAGAACTTTGTGACGGTATAGCTATAGTTAGTATATAACTAATTGATAAAGAAAAATAGATAGTATAGCAAGGAATAAATAATTTGAATTCAGGAAAAAAAAAATGATCGGTTTACAATTTTTTATATTTATAATGTGTTTGTCCACCGAGGTTTTCTATACACTCTCCTACACTTCTTGGCATTGATGCAAGAAGATATATATATATATATATATATATATATATATATATATATTCTTTTGAATAAGAGAGCTAAAATAATACAATAAATGTTGAAACAAAAAGAACCTAAGCTGAGGTAAAAAACAGGAACGGGGTACCACAACATTCTTCGTATGGTACTATAGTATCATACGATACTATCATCACCAGTATCATACGATACTATAGAGCCAGGGGAAAAAAATCTCAGCCGAAAAAACCTGTCTCCCCGTTAAAAAAATAAAATAAAATTGTTGTATCTGAATATTCTATATAGAAGGACATCACGATCAGCGGGACGGCTCTTCGGAGGAAGGATTTCCCAAGACAAATTCCACTTGAAAGCATGCTGTTGGTACGACCATGACCTGTTCTTATTCGATTAAGAAGGGACCATATTCTCCTGGGAAGGTTAAAACCAGGAACTTTATTCGATGGATCAGATATTAGATCTTTATTAGATAAAGAACATACATCCCATTCGGATTTCCAGATTTCGTTGTAGCTGAAGTTCGAATTCAGAAAGTTATTCGACCAAATAGGTTTACGAGATTTCAGTCTTGGAATTCTATTTTCGGGAACGTAGGAAAGTATCGGAAAAGAATCCGGAAATGAATTGAATTTATTCCAAGAATTCCAAGTTGCAGACTGTCTTCGAATATGGGGAGGAACTATATTCGATAGCACTGGTAGCCATTGGATAGGTGTAGATCGGATGGTTCCAGTATTTATTCTCATTGAAAAATTGAGCTGTGCATCGATTTTCTGAACATGAACACTATTGAGCCGAACAGAGCAACAATATTCAGCGGTGGAAAAAACCAGGGCAAGGGCTGCTGTGCGAAGAGAGTAGTCGGGTCAGCACCCCATGACGTACCAGCAAGTTTCTGTAGAATGTTATTTCTCGTTTTCAGCTTCATTCGTAAGTCATCCAAATGTGCTTTGTAATTCAGAGAGGAATCTAATTTAACACCTAAATATTTGGGAGTAAAATTATGTTTCAAAGGAAAGGTTCCCGAAAAGGACATTTAATTTTCTAAATTTTTGATGGTTATTCAAATGAAATAACGAAACCTCGGTTTTATTTGGATTTGGACACAAACGCCATTCCAAAAGATAATTTTTCAAAATTTTCAGATCAGAAGTTAAATTTTCCTCAAAACTTCTAAAATCAGAATGACGGAAAGCGAGTGCAATATCGTCGGGCGTAAATGAATTTTTCAGATGAAGTACAAGGAATATCGCATAAATATAAATTGAATAGAAGGGGTGCTAAAACAGATCCTTGTGGAAGACCATTGTTCAATATTTTGAATTTACTACTATTATCATCAACAAAAACACGAAATCTTCTATCCGACAACATATTCTCTAATAAACGAATCATCTTTCCACATTTAAGATGTGTATAAAGTTTATAGATCAAACCATCTTTCCAAAACCGTGTCGTAGGCAGACGATAAATCTATGAAAGCTGAACCTGTTTTTAATTTATTATCGAAACCTGATGCAAGAAGATGGTCTATTTCTTCTTGAGGAATACTATCCCAAGCTACCTATACTTCATGTCTCAGAGCCGCAAAAGTCCGTCGGGGTTGGAGTAAATTTACAAACCTTCCACCCATGATGTCCAAAACATGCTTTATGGGAGAAAGATCGGGGAAAGATCGTAAGATGTAACACAAGACCTTATACGGCGGTGAACCGTTCGCATTTAGACATTCCGTGCCCGCATTTGGCACCTTGCGTGAATAGCGCTACGCCATTGTAGACTCGAAACCTTTTCTGTTCTAGCGCAAGCGAAACAAACCAACAAACGTATCTGTAGCACCGCGCTGAACCTTACGTACGTGTTTATCCCCCAAGTCATAGTTTTGGCCTATATTAACTGAACTCATCATTGGGAATTCACCTTTTTGATAACAACAACAACAACAACAACAACTTTATTCCAAATAATGTTGATCGCTACATAATTCAATGCATATACACACCAACAATAAATGAAATGACTACACATTGGTACAACAAGGAAAGAATAGAAAAAGAATGTTCGCATCGAAATTCGAAGTTATGTTCTGCTAGAATAGAAATAATATCAAAAGCAAAATCAGAGAAATCTCTTGACCAAAAATTGAAAAATTCCAATAAAATTATATTGGAAAAGGATCTGTAGAAGATTATGTTTTCATCAGTATAATTTATGTTTCTTTTCAAATGTATGTGAAATTCAATAGACTCTCCTCACTAGACTTGGTGCGATTTATTATGAATACAATTGAAACTTTCCCCACACTTTTAATATACTTCAATAGTCAAGTTTAACGCACAAGAAATCTTCCATTAATGACCCCTATTAATGCTTGATTTCGCATTTCAACACGTAATTGTCATGGGCAAACCGAACATAGAAAATTCTGAAATCTCACGAATAATTGCATTTCTGAACCGAGTTATAATATTTAGGTGAGATACGTCGATTGTCCCATTCCATTTGGTTATACTAAATTCATAAATTATGTTTTGAAGAATGAAATATTTCTCAAGTTAGAATTTCTTTATGTGATTAAAGTCACTTTTAACAGAAATACCATACAATGTTTTTTGTACAACTGCCCTATTTTGATAATGAAATGGGCGAATTTGCAATGACAGTAAACTTCAAAATGCATTTTAATATTCAAATAATCAAAAGGTTGTTGTGAATGGCAAATCATCCAAAGTTATGATTACTAACAAATGAGAAAAGACGCTGTCATTTGAATTTCGTTCCTGTCCAATTTTCGTCTTGGGTTTTTAACTGCTTAATATGTCGTACCTAAAAAATCTGTTCAGCAGTACGATATTGCACATAACAATTTCCTGGCCTGGTGTAAATTGAAAAATGTAGAAGAGAACTTCAGTGAAACTGTTTTCCTGGCATACTCAGAAAAAAATAAAAAATATGGAGTTCATCAATTTCGTGGAGCAAATTTTCAATGATAAAGTCAAGCGCCCTTGTTGAAAATGGTGTGGATGTTAGTAAATATTTTAAGGTAATAGCATATTCAAAACGGAAAAGTGAAGGATATCGTCCCAAAAAATCGAAAATTCTGACTCGTGAAAATGTTGAAAATTTTATAAAGGAGGCACCAGATGAGAAATACTTGATGGTTAAGGTTGCAACTATTTTCGGATTATTTGGAGCCTGTCGGCGTGAAGAATTGTGTAATTTATCAGTGGAAGTCATCGAAATAGCAAATAAATCATTGGTTATAGAACTTCCAAATACAAAAACGAAAGTCAGTCGTTCTATCAGTATTATTTGGAAGTATGTATACTATTTTCATAAGTACTAAGCACTGCGCCCTTCTGTCATCAAACATCGTCGTTTTTTCCTGAAATACATGAATATTAAATGCACTGCCAATCCAGTTGGTATTAATACATTTGGAAAATTCCATCATTGTTGACGAATTCCTCCAACTGCCAGAACCAAAGCAATATACAGGACACTATTTTCGGAGATCCTCCGTTGCATTGCTAGCAGAATCAGGACCAAATATTACGGATATAAAAAAAACATGGTGGATGGAAGTCTACGACGGTAGGCCGAGGCTATGTTGATCATTCCATTGCGTATAGAAATGTCATTGCTGAAAAAAATTCCCCCAACCTCAACAGATTTTGGATCATCATTATCCAATATTGTACATCCTGTTTTTTACAAGTACTGATGGTGCTGAGGATTCTAACGTCACAGGGCATTAATATTAGTAGTTGTTCTAGTTTCACGATTAATATTAATATATATATATATATATATATTAGACTGTTTCAAAAAATCGACATTTTTTGTTTTCACGAAACCCCCCCTAATTATCTTCAGGGTATCATAAAGAGACCTCTATGAAAATATCAGCCTCAAATAATAATATTTAGAGGTCGCTCATCAATTATTTCTATTTTCCCTACTAATAGCAGGGAAAAAATTTCTTTTTTCAATAAAAAATTCCTAGAGCAGAAACCAATAGACGGATTTCATTGTGTAATACATTTTCGTGTAGACAACCAGATACTCTACAAAAATGACCTTTACGATATTTCGGTAAAACGGCCCCTTCAAAAGTTATTCGATTCGATGCTAATATTGAGGTATTTTTGAAGAAAAAAATTATTCAAAAAAATCGATTCTGTTTGTTTTCACGAAACTCTATTTCTAATTATCTTCAGGGTATCGAAAAAAGGCGTCTGTGAAGATATTAGCTTTGAATATTAATATTTAGAGGTCGCTCAGCGATTACTTCTATTTCCGCTGTTGATAGCAGGAAAAAATTTCTTTTTTCAATAAAAAATTTTTTCTTCACGAACCAATTGACGGATTCCATTGAGTGATACATTTTTGTGTAGGGAACTAGATGCTTTACGAAAATGTCTCATACGATATTTCGAAAAAACCGCTCGTTCAAAAGTTATTCGAACTTTTTCTTCGAAAATACCTCTATATTAATAACTTATATTGAGGTATTTTGGAAAAAAATATTCAAATAAGTGGTTTTATCGAGATATCGTATTGAACATTTTCGTAGAGTATCTAGTACCCTACACCAAAATGTATCATACAGTGGAATCCGTCTATTGGTCAGTGAACAAAAATTTTTTTATTGAAAAAAGAAGTTTTTTCCTGCCATCAGCAGCGAAAATAGAAACTATCGATGAGCGACCTCTAAATATTAATATTCAAAGCTAATATTTTCACAGACGGCTTTTGTCCATGCCCTGAAGATGATTAGAAGGCGGGTTGCGTGAAAACAAGTAAAGTCGATTTTTTTGACCAATTTTTTTCTTCAAAAATACCTCAATATTAGCATCGAATCGAATAACTTTTGAAGCGGCCGTTTCATCGAAATATCGTAAGGGACATATTTGTAGAGTATCTGATTGCCTACACGAAAATGTGTCACACAAAGAAATCCGCCTATTGGTTTGTGTTCTAGGAATTTTTTATTGAAAAAAGAAATTTTTCCCCTGCTATTAGTAGGCAAAATAGAAATAATTGATGAGCGACCTCTAAATGTTATTATTTGGAGCTGATATTTTCACAAAGGTCTTTTTTCGATACCCTGAAGATAATTAGGGGGGGGTTTCGTGAAAACAAAAAAAGTCGATTTTTTTGAATCAGTCTAATATATATATATATATATATAAGGAATGATTGTTAAATATTGATAATAAAAATTTGCTATTGCTGAATTTTTCTCATCTGATTTCATCATAAGAAAATGGAACAAGCTTCTACGTAAACAATCAATTTTAAAATTGTTTGCTGTCATTGAAAGTGTCACTTTTAATGGCAGTTGTACAAAAATAACTATTTCTTATATTTTACTTTCTTGTCAAAACAGTTGTCCACCTCGTGAAGAAAAAATTATCTCCCGAAAGACCCTCAGGGTCGTTTCCCACCTTCCCCTTCCCGTACACTACACATACCTACCCCTTCGAGTGTGAAAGGGTCCCCCTGCTATATGAAAGCCGCTCATCATTACGCGTATTCGAACGATTTTAAGGGCAAAAAACGAAAGAGTGCCTCGCACGTATACGCCCTGGGGAAAAAGGGCTCAGGAATGCCGCTAACAATACCCTGAAAATCGGGAACTTGAGAAGGATTTTCGCCGGCGCCATTAGATTACTTTGTGTGTCGTCGGTGAAGAGACCTCGATACGAAGTGAGTGCAAGGGGGTGCCAGATCGACTTGAAACCGGCGGAAGGGGTGAGGGTGACATTAGGGGGGGATTTGGGGGATGGAATCGGCGTTATGTAAAACCGCGTTTGAATGAAAGATAATAAATCCCGGATCGACTGGAGAGGCATCAAGTGTTCTTTTTTTCTCGGTGGATGCATTTCAACGGACTGGAGATATGAATGAATCAACGGGCTCATATATGGAAATTGAGGGGTTCATTGGCTGGAAAAAGTCGATTTCGACAGGCAGTGGCGGCTCGTGAATTTTTGTCATTTTGGCAATTTTTCCGGTATACGTCGTAATTTTTGATTCCGAAAATTATGCGCTTTTTAGTTGTGTTATTAGATGTTTGATTTATCTATGGGATGGGAGATCATTTCCCTTGTTTAGGATCCTGTTCCGAAAAATAATCACCTGGATTGCCGTACCTGGTTCTTAGAACCCTGACGATCAGATAGCAAGACTTTGAGAATTTTAAATTTGAATATTGAAGAAATTTCGAAGGATAAGCTGGATTAAGTTTTGAAAATAGCCAATGAACATGGAGTTGCGGTGATTCTTCTCTAAGAGATCGAGACGGGGAAGAGAAAATCTTCGTGACTATTGAAAAATTATGTACAGGGTGATTGTTTATATTTTACTCGATAGCTATTTCAGTTAATATTAGTCGTACGAATACGTTTAAATGGGCAAATTTACAGTATTTTTTATGGGCATTCAGAACTGAGAATTGCATAACAGCATCGTGAACCCAAAAATTTGTTGTTTTTCTTATGTCACACCCTGTATTTTTTTTCCTAACCGGTAGAGCTCTTTCTTCTGATTCAAAATATAAATATACTTTTTTGAGGTTATCTCTGGCAGTTTTGCTAAAATATAGATATTTTCTGCTTTTAAGGAAGCTGTGGAATGCCACACGAGAACGATGCGATTTTTTATATCAAAGGAACCGTGGATAATGAAACAGCTGATATTTTATTTGTTATTTATTAACTGAAAGTTAAATTAGGTATTCAAATGACCCCCGTTCACTTCTAGGCAGAGTCGATATTTTTTTTTTCATGTTTTTCGAAATATATTGAGGTTGTCAATTTCTTCCTCCATTCTGAATTTAATGTCTATATTTTGCGGACGGTCCATATATACTTTATATTTCAAATATCCCCATAAAAAAGTGTCCGATGATGTTAAGTAGGGATTATCAGTAGGCACTAGAATGGAACTTCGATATGAAGAAATCACAGCATTCTCGAGTGGCGTTGGACAGCTGCCTTAAATTAAGACAAGAGAACCTATACTTTTAGGAAAATGCTGAAAAAAACGTCAATGAAGTATATATTTGAAATCAGAAGAAGGAGCTCTACCGATTAGGAAAATGAAATACAGGGTGTACCAGTTGAAAAACAACACTTCACAGAATTTTTAGGTTAGCAATGCCTTTATCCATTTCTTATTACTCAATTCTGAATGCCCATAAAAAATACTTCAAATTTGCCCATTTAAACGTTTTTGTACGACCACTAATAACTGAGATAGCTATTGAGTAAAATATGAACAACCACCATGTACAGGGTGGGCAAAATTGGTGATACATGAACTACAACTTTTCAACCCAACGAGATAGAGAAAATGGATGGCACATTACGGTCGTCTTTTTCAGAGAAACTAATAATGCCATCAACTGAATTCCTCTTTCTTTTTTTGTTTTCGAGTTAAAGGCCAAAATTGAAATTTGGCCGATTTCAACATCGTTCATTATCTCCGTTTCTGTTTGTGCTAGAATGTTGAAATTGAAACCTTATACAGGCACTTTTTTCAAAGCAACCATGCTTTCTGACAAGAGGTTTCCTTATAACTATAACATTATGTTGTGTATTTTCTTATGGAAACAATAATTTATTATGACTCAGAAAGAATCATCACTTTTTTCCGTTTCAAAAATATGTAACACATTATACAGGATGGGCCACGTTAAACATTTCAACCACCATTTTTCCAAGTATGCTCTAGAAAATGTTTCGACAGGTTAATCTTTTGACACCACATAGGAATCGTTAGGTATATGCATGAATAAAATTGCAAATACTTTGCAATTATGTGTCACTCAAACCCAAAAGAGTTTTTAATCTTGAAGGGGCTGCCACCCCTATTAAGGGTATGATCATATACTACTGACCTCGAATTCAAAAGGCGTCGAAAGATTACCTCTTCTAAGAATTTTCTATAACTTACGCACGGAAATATTAGACAGAAGGTATTTTTTTTACGTGGGCCACCCTGTATAATGTATATATTTATGAAATAGATGAAAGTTCCTTCTGAATCATGTAAACTATTGTTTCCATAAGAAAAAAACACAACTTTATGTTATAGCTCAGCAAGAAACTCTATTGGGAAAAAACGTATTATGCTTGGATTGCTCTAAAAAAGTGTCTCCATAGTGTTTTCACTAGCACAAACAGAAATGGACATAATGATCAAAGTTGAAATCGACCAAATTTCAATTTTGTCCTACAACTCGAAAAAGAAAACAAAAGAAGATAAACGAATGCAGATGATGGCATTATTAGTTTCTCTGAAAAAGACGAACGTAATGTGCATTGATTTTTCTCTATCTCGTCGGGTTGAAAAGTTCTAGTCCATGTATCACCAATTTTGCTCACCTTGTACACTGTGTCTCAAATTGGTTGAGACTGTTGTAACTCAGCTATTATTGAAGATAGATACATGCGGTTTTCACGACTCTGTGTACCTTTTTTTGTAAAACCTTCGAATCCACAAATGAAAATATTCCAACTACTTTTGTTTCTGAAATACAGAGCTAAAACGAAAGAGTGTACTTTTGGAAATGTGATTATTTCTCGGACCCTGTATGACATGAATGAATGAAGACCGATTAAATTCGAAATTTTTACGTGGCGCAGTTAAAAGTTTTATCAGAGCACTGTTTTTGGGATTGAGCACAAACTTGGTATTTTACAAATGGAACACCCTGCATATTTTAGAGTCAAATTTTTTCTGAATACATTGGTAAATCACAACCTAAATTTTTATAAAATAATCTGAAATTTTTTTAAAGAACTCATCTGTCCTAACAATACTTATCTATATATGTTTTTCCTCTAGTCAATCTCTGACAAATTATAACGAACGGCCTTTGTGAATTACCCTGTACAGTATAGTATGTGGAATATTTGAATAGGACGCTATATGAAAAAATTCAATGAAAACCGAATATTCTGAACTATATATCGAATAACTTTTGCCTTTCGTTCGTTCGATGCCTGCTCTTTTAGTAAAAAAAAATGACATTCGTCCATATATAAATTCCCCACCGTTGTTTTTTGCCGGTAGGCCATGAATTATTCCATTATTCAATAAAGAGCAAACATAATTTTTCAATTTGAATTTCATAGAGTGGAACATCCGTCAGCCGAATTCAATTTTTCAGGTAGGTATCCGACATAATGGCCCGGTGCATACAGTTTGAAATTTAATAACCCCGCATCTCTCCCATATTGTTCCGGATAATATGTGGCCGGTCCTAATTCCGCAAATTGCCGAGTCCAGTTGTATTATGTTATACTGCGACACTGCACGCCACAAATTGCACTACGTCCATCGCGTTTTTCCAGAGGTCTTTTTTTAAAAGCAACTTTCGGAAAAAGCAATCCTACTAATATCATAAATGCGGAATTTTGTGAGTATAGATGTTTGTTATTTTTTCACGTGAAAACCAACGAATGGTTTCAGATGAAACTTTACACCAATATCTACTTCTCGCAACAATTAGAGGAACAGAAAAATTTTCCAAATTTCTTGGTGTTTCTCAACAGGCTGCATCTCAGTGAATGAGAAACGAATACATCAACTTTTAAAGCTTGAGGACTCTAATTTCTGAATTTATTGGTTTACAATTCTTCAGACTACCTACCGGCAGCCATGCAATCCTCGGATAAAACACGAAGAAAACATTTTTTGAATTTTTCAAATTTTTATTTTTGTCAACGGAATTTTTTTTTCACATGTAATGGAAATGTGAAAAAAAAGCAAGAAAATGCCATTTTGTCATTTGTTGGTTAACGGAATGTACCTTCGTCAATATTGAAGGGAAAGCTAAGGTTATAAGAAAAGTACACATTTCACAGCCTAATGAACCCCAAAGGCCCCCCTAAATCGGTAGATCGATCGGTGAAGCGGTTTTACTGGACCAATCGATTGAAATTTTGAAAGAATTAAGGGAACAAGGTTTTCGTTCCTTAAAGTTGACCTCTTCTTTTCAAGAATCAATTATTGATTTTTTTACACTTTTTACTCAATTTTGAATGTTTTGGAGATTATAAAAAAATTTAAGAAAATTTTTTCAAAATCTTGAATATTTGTAAATGCCTGTTTTTACGATTGAAAAAAAACTGGTGAATTATGTTCTGAAAATATCGAGAAAAAAAATAGATATTCTCACTGAAAGAAAAATGTTTTCTTCCGATATTTTCAGAACAAAATTTAACTGTTTCTTTCCAATCGTAAAAAAAAACCTTCACAAATTTTAGAAAAATTCTTTTTGCAAAAAAAAAATTAGCTTTAGAATTTTTCCGTTCCCATAAATTACTGTAGACCTGACGAACCACAGGCTTTCATTTCTTCTAAAAATTACTCGCACAACACTGATAAACACACTCTTTAAACAATAAGTTTTGGGTCGTCGAATACTGTAAAAATGACGAAACATAAGGTCTCATTTCTGAAGAATCATGAACACATGCCGGCGGTAAACCAATCAATAAAATTTTAGTCGTCAGAAAACGAGAAGATAGTTTTTCATTCAAACTTTCCAAATTTTTTTTTCGGAATGAAAAAAATTTTTTCTTCAATTTATTTTCGATCTCCAAAAAATACAAAATTAACTTATAACTGAAAAACTCAAATTAATAATTTTCAGAAAGATTAGCTCAAGTTTAAGGAGCGAAAACTTTGTTCCCTTAATTCTTTCAAAATTTCAATCGATTGGTCCAGGAAAACCGCTTCACCGATCGATCTATCGATATAGGGGGGCCTATGAGGTACATTAGGCTGTAAAATTTTCTCATAACCTCAGCTTTCCCTCCAATATTGAAGAAGATATAGTCTGTTAACCAACAAATGGCATTTTCTTGCTCTTTTTTCACATTACCGTTACAGGTGAAAAAAAATTTTTTTCTTAATCAAACATGAACGACTTTTGTATGAAATTTTCTGCAGAAAAGAAACCGAATTCTGTTTAGCTAGGTCTCTAGTAGTTCCGGAGATATCGGCAGTTGAGTGAAAAAGGGTCCTTTTGCATTCAAAATGAGATATCTCGAAGAAAAATGGTCATTTCCGAGGGCGATCAAAAACAAATTAGACTGCATAAACAGGCTATGAGGTCTTCGCATCGGTCTAGCTCAAAAAAATTTTCCATGCGCGAAGAGCAAAAATAAAATTTGAAAATAAAAAAAAAAATTTTTCGTGCTTTATCCAAGGATTGCATGGCTGCCGGTACTCTGAAAAATTGTTAGCCAATAAATTCGTTACCTAGAGTCTTCAAGCTTCAAAAGTTGATTGTTCTATTTCTCATACGACCATTTTTTACTGAGATACAGTCGGTTGAAAAACACCTAAAAATTTGGAAAATTTTTCTGTTCCCTTAATTATTGGGAGAAGTGTAGTTTATCTATCAGAATAACACATGAGCTACAATTTAGAAAGATTTTGTGTAATTTGACCATAATCCAACGCATCAATTATCACGATATTACTATCGATTTCAGGCGACATATAACAAGATAGAAGCTCCAATGAAAACATATATTTCGAACGTTTGGCATTTAAGTATGACACCATAATCGATTATGCTCTCAATATATTGGTGTATTTGGGAACTAGGAGCCCTTTTAAATTCCTTACTTTCAGGGCAAGGACCTCAAATACATTTTTTCTATTTTACCATTTTGGAAACCCTATCATAACATGTCGATTTAAACCACCGTAAGAAGTTTTATGGTGCGCTGAGATATATCCTATTAATCCTACTAATATAACAAATGTGAAAGTTTGTGAAGATGCGAGCATGAATCTTTGTTACTTTTTCGAGTAACAACTACTGAACGGATTCAGATGAAACTTCATATTTATTGAGTGAATATTGAAATAACACCAACCCTGAGTTGCAGTAACGTTCATTAAATTTGAGGCCCTCTGCAATTAATATGATTATACTTTCATTCTATCATTCAAAATATTTACCTTTTTGAATCACCACAACCTCGCCATAGGCTCTTTACTATAACCAGCTGCTTCTTGTGGAAAGATGAGGCTCCATTGAAATCTGGTAAACCCTCAGCTTCGCACAAATGCACCTGTAACAAAAAAATTCATTATCGATTTGAACTTGCTCAAAATGAGATATCTATTGAAATATTGTCTGGGAGGTCTCTGCATTTTTCTGAAAACTTAATTTGGGTTTTCTCTCCCAGCCTCTGAAACAAGAAACAATTAGAATTTTTTTTAATAATATAAGAAAGGCCCCTGCGTAAAAATTAGTGCTCAAATTTTTACGGAGGGACCTTTCTTATATTATGAAAACAAAATTTTCTAATTGTTTCTTGTTTCAGAGACTGGGAGAGAAAACCCAAATTAAGTTTTCAGAAAAATTGCACAAAATGAGTATTGAAATCTTATAAATTCACAGGTCAATTCATGAAAACTTAGCAGTCATTTGAATTGGCACAAATATTTTTATTTCGTAAGGAAATGGGTAATTAGAAGAATATGTTTTGTTGATGAAGTATGCAAGAAATTGTAAACTACAGAATCCATAAACATATGTATAATTATAATCTCATTGATGCAAATTCATTAGGAAGTTTATAGGGTTTAATAAAAAAAAAATTTTTTTGAAAATTGTTTCCAATTTTAGGTACTGAGACCTAGCAAGTTAAATTTTGATAGGGCATCAGAATTTAAGTCTCTTCAAGACGTAATTTATTACTTGAAAACTCTCTTCATCATGAATTTTCAAGACTTCAGATTTTATATTGAAAAGGATGAACATATTTTTTCATCACTTAGAAAATAATTGATAGATGCTGTTGAATGAATACAAATCGAGGTAACTTTTCTATGTTTTTCGTATTTCAAAATCTTTCATTCAGGACGGAAAAATCTTTGATCTGTAATGGAAGGGTCAGTAATTAGATCTTTGTTGAAAACATTGCATAAATTCCATTCAGATTTCTATAATTTCCTGGTCGCTTTTATGTATATTTATTGGAAAATTTGACAAAAATGGGTTGTGACTTCAATCGGATAACCTTGTTATGTGAAATATGGAGAGAATGGGAAATGAATTTGGAAAAGAATTAAATTTGTTTCGTGTTTGTCAAAAATTCGAACTTATTGTCTCTCTGCGTATATGGGGTGATTCAATATCTGAGAGAACCATGGTAACCAAGGAGTAGGTGAAAGTAGATCTCTCAGTATCAGTGATAGGTAATTTTCATGATAAAATTTGTTCGACATAATTTTTTTTTTACATGAATACTGTTGAACCATACGGGGCAACAATATTCGGTAGCAGAAAAGACCAGGTATAGCGCTAGGAGAAATCAAGTTTGACTCGCAGGTATCTAGGATAAAATTATGTGACACTCAATTTTGTATAATTTTCAATGATTGTTCAAATGATAACATGAAACCTCGGTTTTAATATCATTCCAATTAATTCTTCGAAAAAATTTATTTATGCTGATGATATTGCTCTAGCTTTCCATCATTATAATTTTCAAACAATAGAAATTACCCCTTCCGCAAATTTGGATATCATGAAAAATTATTTTATTAGAGTGGCGTTTGTGCCCGAATGAAAATGAAATCGATGTTTCATGTTTCCATTTGAATAATCATCAGAAATATAGAAAATTGAGTGTCACTTTTGGTTCTTCTCCCTTAAAACATAATTTCAATCCTAGATACCTGGGAATCAAACTTGATTCCTCTCTAAATTTCAACGCCCATTTAGAATATCTGCGTTTGAAGCTTAAAACTCGAAATAACAATATTCTTCAGAAACTAGCTGGTTCCTCATGGGGCGTTGATGCAACAATACTTCGTACGGCAGCGATAGCTTTGGTTTTTTGCTACTGAATATTGTTGCCGTGTTTGGTTGAACAGTGTTCATGTAAAAAAAAATTGATGCCCAACTAAATTTTTCTGAGGAATATCACTGGTACTATCAAATCTACACCTACTCCTTGGTTACCAGTCCTCTCAAATATTGTTCCTCCCCATATTCGCAGAGAGACAACAACTATGAATTTTTGGAACGTATTTAATTCCTTTCCAAATTCATTTCCAATACTCACCTATATTCCAGATTGAATTCTCGTAAACCTTTTTGGTCAAATTTTCTAATTGATATGAATAGAAGCGACAAGGATATTTGGCAATTTGAATGGAATGTATGCAATTTTTTCAATAAAGATCTTATTACTGATCTTTCCATCAGAATTCCTATTTTGACCTTTCCAGGAGAATATGGCCTGTTCTAAATCGTATTAGAATAGAACAGACCATGGACGATGCAACAGCATGTTCTTCCGATGGAATTCGGTTGAAAGCCCCAGTTGTGAGTGTGGAGCAAATGAGGAGACTATGCACATCTTTTAAATAGTTGTCCCATTCATGAATTTCAAGATGGTTTCGAGGCTATACATTTAGTAAAAAATGCATTTCTGAAATGGGTGGTTAATTTCAAAATAATCTAATTTATTCTAAATAATTGGTTTCTTTTCTTTTGTCTTTTTTCATTTCAAATTAAGAATTGCGAGTCGTTTTGTGAAGAATCTGTTCATCTGAGTCCATACACGGATAACATGAAGAGGTTCTCTTAGATCACGCTGATGTCTTTCAAAATCGTACAGGCTTTACCTTTGTGGGTGACAACTCTTTTGTTCACATATTTTTTGTGTGATGTTGATGTACTTTCCTTTCTTGTGAATAAATTTATTATTATTTCTCTGATATTCATTATTTTTAGTATTTTTTTTTCACTTTTTTGTGTCAATAAGTATTGTATTATTATTATTAGTGTTCAGTTATCGATGGAATCTCTATTTTTAATAGATCTTCTCATCTGATTCGTGTTCTGAATCAGAAGAGGTATTCCACCTCCCTGAAACGGGCCCCAAATACGAACCAGACTTATTCGAATTCCTCGAAAGCGCCCGTTAAAATGACCCCTCCCATTTTTCCGTAAACAGCCGTAATTTCCACGTGTAGGTACTCGCGAAAAGCACTTTACCGCCCGATCGGTAATGGATAATAAAAAGCTTACGGTCGCGAATAAAGGATACACGAGCCGGGATTTAAGAGCAGATAAAATTAAAACTGTCTGATCAATAATAGCTCGGCACTTCCGCGATGATTAGAGTTCCTTACATAAACTTTTCGGAGAATGTTGCCAACGTTGTAGGTTATTTGCCGGAGTTCTGGATGTGCAAAAAGTTTTACTTCTTTCCGGAGAAAATGAGCGAGGCGTGGAATGAGGAACTATTTTTAGATGAAAATATCTTCAGTAGAGGGATTGGATGTCTAAGTAATTAGTAGTGAATTTTTCCAAAGTTTTTTTGAATGTGAATAATATTATCATGAAGTGGAATAAGATACAGTATGGAAAGATTGATTTATAAACTTTATAATCATTCAAAATATGGAATAATGGTTCGACCTTTAGAAAATATGCTATCCAACAGAAGGTTTAGTGTTTTTGTGGATGATGAAAGTAGTAATTTTGAAACTTTGGAGGATGGTCTTCGACAAAATTCAGCTTCAGCACTTCTTCTTTCATATTTCTATTTGTGTGATATTTCAACTAACTTGTAAAACTGATCTAGTAAAATTTTTTTCCGGTACAATGTACAATCACTTGAAGTTCATCGAAATAATAACAATAAATTTTGAAAAAAGTAAAAAAATTGTAGCAACAGGAGTTCGAGAATCATCAAATAATAGAAAATGCAATACAGGGTGTACAGGGGGGAAGGATTTGGATGTTTTAGCACTACATCTCCTGAATTGAGAGAAATAGAAAAAAGTAATATACATGTCATGTTCTCTTTTTTCGAGAACTTCGAGTTGCTGAAAACCGCAGTTCGCTAAGGCTTCTAGTTTCCATGCTACAGGGTGATTTTGAAATTTGGCCAATTATTATAATTGGCTATAACTTCCCTAGTGTTGCTGTTACGCTCTCGAAGTAAAAAAATCTTTAGGTGGGTTTTTTCAGTACTTTTTACCAGTGCTATCAAAATTTTAGTGCCTCTTCAAATTTTAGAGATGTCATGATGATTTTCAATAGACTTTTCTAAGACAATATCTAAAATATATCACTAAATATATACTTCCGAGCTTAAATATCGAAAATTCGGAAAAAACAGTTTTCGAGCAACAAGATGAAAGAGGGTTTTGATTTTGATTCATTTCTTTTCACCAAAAGAAATCATACAACTTGAGCCTGCTTAAATTATGTTGACCGAAAAGTGGTTTTTTCATAATTTTCATATTCAAGCTCGTAGGTATATCATGATATATATTTTTGAAATTGCCTAAAAAAAGTCTATTGGAAGTCATCATAGCACACTTCTGTTTCCATTTGAAAAAAAATTTTTTTTTTTAATTTCTCTAAAATTTGAAGAGGTACTCAAATTTCGATAACACTGCTAAAAAGTACTGAAAAAACTGTCCTAGAGATGTTTTTTTTCCGAGAGCGTAGCGGCAATACTGCGGAAGTTATAACCAATTATAAAAATTGTCCAAATTTCAAAATCACCCTGTAGCATAGAAACTAGACATCTTTGCGACTAGCGGTTTTCAGCAATTTATGTTTCTCGAAGAAAAAGAACGTGACATGTATATTACTTTTTTTCTATCTTGCTTAATTTAGGAGATGTAGTACTAAAACATCGAAATCTGATCACCCTGTTTTAAGTTCGACGGCCTATAAGAAGTTTCTTCAGCTTACCAATTATCGGGCAATGAAAAAAAAATTTTCAAGCATTTTTTTTAATTCTTTCGTTCTCATTTCTGATAGAGTATTCTATTCTGAATACTTTTCGAATTATCCGGAAAAAACTGAAGATAACAGGAAGCTAAGAGTATTCGGTATTATGTTTGTTAGTTCTATTCTAAATATGTTAAGCACAAACCGTTTTTACATTTTTGAAGTCGATGACTGGAAATATTGTAAATTTCTAGAATTTTAAAAAAACTTCACATGATGTACCAAATTTTGGATCAAAAATTAGTATTAAGATGGCCCATAACTTTTGTTTTTTGAATAAGAACCCTATTTTTTTCATGACTGCGTTGGATTCTGCGAAAAACATAGCGTTAGTGTTCTAAAATATTAATGCTCCTAAAATAGATAATTCTTGAATTATGTAGGATTTTATGATTTTATGTCGTAAGTAGAATCAAATTCATGATATCTGTTTCATATCAACAATGATCTTTGGTCATAGGAGATGAATTATTTCAATAATTCAGTCGTGACAGATCTATTTTCCTAATTTATTCTTCATTTTTACTATGAAGAAGATAAAAAGATAAAATCAAAAATTCCTGAATAATTTAAGAATTATCCATTTTAGGTGCATCAACATGAAAGAACACAATTATTATTTCTCTACGCATAATTCAACACAATCATGAAAAAAATAGACTTCTTATTCAAAAACAAAAGTTATTGGGAAATCTCAATCCCAATTTTTGACCCAACATTTGGAACACCCTGTGAAGAGTTTTTCAAAATTCTACGAATGTTACAATATTTCTACAGTCTTCGACTTCAAAAATGTAAAAACGGTTTGAGCTTAAGATGTTTAAAATACAAATAACAAAATAATACCGAATACTCTCCCTTTTTTCTTCAGTTTTTCTCGATAATTTGAAAAGTATTTCGACGAGTACAACGATTTTAATACGAATGGATTAAAAATTGAATACTCTATCAAGAGTGAAAACGAAAAAAAATTTTTTTTCATTCCCTGTACAAATCAAACTTCAAGAATATTTTAGCTCGGTAGATAATATCGAACAATATCATAATCCCAATTTTCTGATTTCAAATAGGTCCAGTTCTCCAGAAACTTCTAATAGGCCGTCGAACTTGGTACAACCTGTATAATTTGAAAAATACACGATTTCGATTTTTTAAATATTTTTTTGATCAGCACTCAGCCTGTTTCTCGATTTCGGATTGACGTCGACTTCTGGGACACCCTGTATAAGATCCAGAGTTAGTCGTAGATATGGATTTTCTGGTTTGCTTTACTACCTAGAAGATAGGTGATACATTCAAAACTATTCAACATTCGAGTTCCGAAATTTCGATTGATAAAATAAAGAAAAATCAAGTCAATCTCTTCATCAACCGAAGAACGCAAACAACCAACGAATAGGCTTCGTTGAACCCAATTCTTCATCGAGAGCATAATTTTTCGCCGTGTTCCCTTACGAAATAGGGCACATCCGACCTATGACTCATGAATTCGTCGCTAGTCTATACGCCAAATCGAGTTTTATATCTGCAGCGATCATTTTCCTGTGTACCTAATATTACCCTACTGATGAACATGAATGCGTGATTGCGACATGTCGATCTGCAGATTCGCATATTCGATCCAATTTGGCCCATCTGGTCGACAGCGCAGTTTCAGAGGATCTGCGCGGATATTGCCGGGAAAAATGTTAATTGCAGAAGAGACAGATACTGTCGGAATCAAGCTGGAAATTCAGGTCAAGCTGTCGTATTTGAAACATTTTCGAAATGTTCTTTTTAGACGAAAAGCAAGTGATCAATTGTCAGTTGTCCAAAATTCATGAGAATATACTGACTCAATGTTTAATATTTGCTCGACAATAGAAACTAGTTCTGGCAGTCCCCAATGACTGCGTTGAATTACCTCAACATTTTAAAGAGGGTACAAAATAATTTTTGTACAACTGCCATTAGAAGTGACACTTTTAATGACAGCGAACAATGTTAAAAAATTGATTGTTTTGTTATTAAAAATATTTTTAACATTAGTGTTAAAAATATTTTGAGCACTCCATTTTCTTATGATGAGATAAATTCAGCAAATGCAAATTTTCATTATCAATATTCAACAATCATTACTTATGAACATTAATATTAATCGTAAAAGTAGAACAATTACTAACATTAATGCCCTGTGACGTTAGAGAGCTTCGCAACACATTATTAGAAGTACAATATTGGATTATGATGACCCAAAATTTGTTGAGGTTGGAAGAATTTTTTCAGCAATGACATTTCTATATGCAATGGAATGATCAACATAGCCCTCGGCTACCGTCGTAGACTCCCATCCACCATGTTTTTTTATAACCGTAATATTTGCTCCTGATTCTGCTAGCAATGAAGCGGAGGATCTTCGAAAACAGTGTCCTGTATATTGCTTTGGTTCTGGCAGTTTGAGGAATTCGGCAACAATAGATGGAATTTTCCCAAATGTATTAATACGAACTGGATTGGCAGTGCATTTATTATTAATGTATTTCAGGATAAAACGACGATGTTTGATGACAGAAGGGCGCAATGCAAAGTACTTATGAAAATTATATACATACTTCCCAATAATACTGAAAGAACGACTTACTTTCGTTTTAGTATTTGGAAGTTGTATAACCAATGATTTATTTGTTATTTCGATGTCTTCCACTGATAAATTACACAATTCTTCACGCCGCCAAATAATCCGAAAATAGTTGCAACCTTAACCATCTAGTATTTCTCATCTGGTGCCTCCTTTATAAACTTTTCAACTTGTTAGTGAGAATTTTCGATTTTTTCGGACGATATCCTCCACTTTTCCTTTTTAAATATGCTATTACCTTAAAATATTTACTAACATTCACACCATTTTTAACAAGGACGTTTAAGTGATTTTATTTTGTTCGTGAAATTGTTCAATTCGCTCTGCTCATTTCATAAACTTTTTCACTCACAAAATAAAACTGGCGAAAGTAGAAGTGGACATCTTAATTTTGATCATAGATTTTAAGTTTCATGTTCTGCAGGAAGTAATGTGGAGTTAACTTTATGTTTGATTTCTTTAGGCGGCTTAACACAAGATTAAGCCTGCAAAAATTGATTATAGACTCATTTGAGTTATCCCTCCCCACGGAAATCTTTAGTAAAAGGCGAAAGATTTATTCGCAACTGAGGAGAGATCAGAGTAATATTAGAATTATTTCTATGGATATTTATGTGCTTTAGGTGGAATCTACCGAGTTACATACAGCCATACGTAGTATATATTTTATCAATGTCACATTGGAATGTGGATTTTTTTTTCATTCAAACGAATAAATCACTAAGAGATTGTAATATGTGATCTTTGAAATTTGAATTTCTGAATTTTTAGTATCGATTTAGCCAAAAAATGAAATTGACCGAAGACAGAGCCATCTATCGGTGAAATAAAGATTTTCTACTGCTGGCGCCATCTTTTACCGAAATCGCGAACTTAATAACGAAATCTGCAGAAGTAGTTGTGTAATATTCTGAATTAGGTTCTGTGTTGAGTTGATATATGAATAGTATATTCTAAAACAAGTTGCAGAATGAGCTCCTACTCCAACACGAATACTCGCTCCTTCGTCGCTCGTTTTCGATAGCATGAGTGTTGGAATTGCCTTCTGCAACGAGTATTACTCGATATTTTCTCTATTTCAGTCAAGTTCTGTGAAATGCTCTCGAAATTCAAATAAAATTTCAGATTTGTGACTTTTGCATTGTATCTTGGCAGTTGGTGTGACTTAAAAAATTTGACAGATTACGGAATTTGAATTGATTTGATTTGAAAATTGTCAATACTGACAACCACAACACGGAAAATATAACTGACAACAGTGCTGTAATGAAACTCATTACAGCACCACTGGAAGAAGAAAAAATAAATAATAACAACAATAATAAATCTCAAAATCCTTTACAATTAGTCACGATATTGTGACTCAAACATTCAGAGAAATTGTTCGAACTTTTGTCCGTTATGTTCTGAACATTTTAATTATCAAAATTATCTTCAGATGATATGTGTTTTATTTCGATCAGGAAAAAATATGTAATTTAATGGCGAAATGAAGCATAGGGTGTCCCATTAGAACAACTATAAGTTTGAGTTTAACTCGAAAACAATAATCTCGAAAATTTGAAGTCTAAGCCAATAAATTTTACATGAAAATAGATATCAAGGACAGTTTTCATCTTGAACATATCATAAGAGGTTATCGAGGTACACATCAGTATTACGGAAAACTCAATGATTTAAAAACGGCCCTGTAACTTCGAGAGTTCATATATAAAAAAAACTGAACACCGTAGAATTTATCACAAAAAAAGATGCCCATAAATTTCTAACTTGAAATGTTATATCTCCAACAGTTGCGGAAATACTCACTTTATATGTATACTGATTAAGATAGTTCAACACTAAATGAAAGGGAAATAGTCATTTTAACTTTTCTACCATCAAATCTTCAGTATTCGACTGGGAAATCAGAAGAGATTTGAATTGTTGGCATTTTTCGGGGCCTTTGCTCCCCACCAGCTGCGCCACTGGTGGAGAAGTATGTGTTGGATAGGCCTAAATTCTCCTCCTGAATTATCTGATCTGCGGAATGTGAAATCATTTCTAGAACATTTTTAGAGATTTTTGTGTGAAATTCGCTGGGCATTTCTACTGTATTAAATTTGTAACTTAGAATGTCTAATATTAGTTCGAATCAACACCGAATTTTTGATCTATTCATCGATATTCACCCACTTTCGTCCCGCATGAAAAAAACGAATGTTCGCGACGAATAAAAATCCATCGAATCTGAATCTATCAATTCCAGAAATGGTCCCTACGGGCCGGATCAACAACAGCTCGACCGTATTCCGGACCCAGTCCCATTGTCTGGTCCTTCGATGAGCGGCAGCTCCTCGTCATAATTGAAACCGGAATGCCGCCGCAACGAAAGATATGTATGAATTTATGTTTAATGTAACAGTTTTTCATTCGCTTTTATTACTACGAAATTTCGAGTAGACCAGCCGGTCTGGGGTTTTATACTCCTGCGCGGAGAACATAAAGGCACTCTATTTGATGTAATAGCGAAAAAATATGGCCGCTTGAACGTCTATAGGATTTGCTCGGCCGACACAAGCGGAGGACTGATGCATTTATTCATTTTTTTTTAGGTAATCGGAGTTGTGGAGTTTCGGGCAAGATTTTTTTAATTTTGGAATCGTAATGGGAAACCTGAAACTGAAACGTTTGGAATCTGGGAGATTCGTTGAAAAATCAATGTGAGTTTTTTTTGTTCAATCTTGGCATTGGCAATTTCTGTTTCTTATTCAGATACAAAAGGTAAAACTGATGTGATATTGCTTGAAAAATATTCTCAGATTATTCTGCAATTAAGGGCCAGTTTCATAATAAACCCTTAAAGTACACTTTAGTTAAAGGGCACTTTCAGCTAAAGCCCACTTAAAAAGTCCACCCGATTTCATAATGAAATTAAATGGGACTTTACGTAAAGGAGACTTTAGGTGAAATGTTGTATGTTGGCATAACTGAAATCGTTTCATTTGACCTATAATGGACAGTTGCAGTTGTATTAAACCACAGCCATCTTGAAATTGAAGGAGGTTATGTTATTTTCATGTCATGTGGATCTAACGTTCAGGTTCAAATTTAAAATATACATCTAGAAATTTGGGGGAAAATACCAATCCCAAACTGAATATTACAGAAAAAAATGGAATTGATGATTGCGGCTGACAAAAGGGAGCATTGCCCCAGATTAACATCATTAGATTTAGAAATTGAAATGGGAAAAAAAAATTGAATAAACATAATCTTTGAATAAGCATATATTTTCACCAATAACATCAGGGTGATATAGCAAAATGACCTGTTATGATTGAATTTTAAACATGTTTCCCATTGACTGCATCAGCAAAAATTTTTTAATTATCACCTAATTCCTTTTCAAAATTATTGATAGGAAACATGTCATTGATATCAATTGCAACACTGCAGTTGCAACCACAACTGTCTAATTGTGTCTAATTGTAGTCTCATTTCGAAATTGGAAATCTACGTTTCCATACTCTCATTACACTTGTGAAAGTTGATTTCAAAATAAAACACAACATAACTAAATGAGTTGACAGTTTGAACACGAGAGGTTAGGAATTCAGGGCTAAAGGATACTTTAGCTGCTAAAGTCCCGAAATTGGGCCTTTAAATATAAAGTGGCTTTAAGAAAGTTAAACGTGTTATGAAACCGAAATATTAAACTTAAAGGAGCTTTAAAATTAAAGGGACTTTTAAACTGATTATGAAACTGGCCTTAAGAATCTTTTCTTGGTTTTGACTTCGAGCATCTGAAGAATGAATAAAAAATTCTAATGATGGAAATGCTTCTGCCTTGATTCTCATACTTCTTTATCAGGAGAAAAGTAAGTGAAGTTTTGCCTAACAATTACTGCGAAATAACACTTCGATCAGCCTTCTTTGGTACAGAGTTGGAAAATACATATTCCTCAATAATAAGGCGATACCCCCCATTGAAGATGAAGTTGCGTATCGCCGTGTTTCAATTTGTCACTTTGGATAAGTTTTTACTTTAAACCGGACGTGATAATTTTTATGATGACTATTGTTACTTTTCTCTATTTATGTATCGTAATGAGTTCATTACAGTACTAAAAGTAGTGCTGCAATGAATTCATTACAGCATTGTTTTGAGTAATATTTTTCGTTTTTTGGTTGTCAGCACTGTCCTTCGATCCTATCAATTTTCAAATCAAATCAATTCAAATTCCGTAATCTGCCAAATTTCGTAAGTCACACAAACTGCCAAGATACAAACAATATAAAAGTCACTAATCTGAATTTTTATTCGAAAATCGAGAGTATTTCAGAAAACTTGACTGAAATAGAGAAAATATCGTCTAAAACTCGTGGCAGAAGGCAATTCCAGTACTCATGCTTTCGAAAACTCGCTCCTTCGTCTCTCGTTTTCGAATTTCGCATTCGTGTTGGAATAGGAGCTCATTCTGCAATTTGTTTTAGAATATACTATTAGAGCACTGTTTTTAATATTAGGCAGAAACTTGGTGTGTCTTGAATGGGACGAACTGTATATTTTGACGTCAAATTTTAACAATTTGGCAGAAAAATCCATATTTATGTTTGTTTATTTAATAGTAAGTCATGAATTCTTCCACACACTTTCTGAAGATTAACGAAAGGAAAATTGAGTAGATTTGTCGAGAGGAGCATTGGACATTTTAAAATTTGATTATAGATTTTAATTTAAGTATTAGGAAAAGCACATAAGCAAGGAGCAGATAAGGAGATAAATATTATGTTTGATTCCATAAGGCGGCATAACACAAGGTTAAGCCTGCAAAAATTTTTTAAAGGCTCATTTGAGTTATCCCTCCCCACGGAAATCTTTAGTAAAAGGCGAAAGATTTATTCGCAACTGAGGAGAGATCAGAGTATTACGAGAATTATTCCTATGGATATTTATCTAATTGGGGTGGAATCTACCGAGTTACGTACAGCAATACGTAGTATACATTTTGTCAATGTCACATTGGAAAGTTGATTTTTTTTTCATTCAAACGAATAAATCACGAAGAGACTGTGATATGTGATCTTTAAAAGTTAAATTTCTCAATTTTTAGTATCGATTCAGCCAAAAAAATTAAATTGACCAAAGACAGAGCCATCTATCGGACGAATAAAGATTCGCTACTGCTGACGCCATCTAATACCGAAATCAAGGCTCGGATCAAACTTGCTACGCCCCTGTGTGGCGTATTTAAAGTTTTTTCTCTATTTCAGTATCGTAATGAGTTCATTACAGTACTAAAAGTAGTGCTGTAATGAATTCATGACAGCATTGTTTTCAGCTTTATTCCTGAAATTCGAATTTTATTCAATAACAGTAAAACTACTGATTTTAAAGGCATGCAATGTTTGGCACACTCTAACTAGTTTGTTGAGCAATCATTCGGAATTACGGAATCATTTGGTTCCCATTTAAAAAATAAAGAAGGAATTTCATAGTTTTATTAAGGCTCATTTTGAAGCCCCTCAGACACCCTGTATAAAATTTATTTTTGAGAAATACCATTAACAGTATCATCGTACTTCATTTTATTTCTTTATTGCAAAAAAAAACATTTTGAAGATATAAACACTAATTCGTGAAAATCTTTCTGACAAAAAATTTGAAAATTAGGCTATAACTGAAAAATCGCTTGAAGTGGTTGCGCATATCATACATCAAATTGGATTAAGAATTGAACGAAGAATTCAAAAATTTGAAAATATTCAAGTTATTACATTTGAAATAACGAACTTGACATTAGTTTCTGGTTGACCCGGAAGTAGATTCTGCTGAAACAAAGAAGCAAAATCTTGAATTTGTAATTCAATTGCTTTCTCGAAAAGTTCTAATAGAACATTAAAAAAATCACCCTATGTATTGAACCAGCTGAGGTTAGTGCAAAGCAAAACCATACAATTCTCAGTATGATACGAGACACAAGGAAAAGCATCTACAGAAAGAAAATGTCCCTTCATGGTTTAAAAAAAATAAACTGAAGATATATTACAAGGGTTCTTGTAGGAGACCTACTTGATCTTGAAGAATATCTTCATGTAATTCTTCTATAAACAGAGAAGAACAAAGTTTTTACCAATCTAGCCAAAATTTCTAGAATGCAATAAAAAAGACAAATCGTATGCATTCCATCCAGATTGACAAGTTTCCTTGTCACTTTATATTGATTGAAAAGTTTGACCACAATTGCTTACGCTACTTCAATCTGGAAACCTTATTATCTGCAATATAGGATCCTTAGGGCGTAAACGCCAGTTTAGAAAATGATTTTCTATTATTTCGAAATCTGCGGAAAGGGTAGTCTCTATGTTCTTTAAAAAATTATTTTTATTATTTCCAAATCTACGGAAAGGGTACATCCTATGCTCTGAAACTCAAAATGATGGAAAGCCAGAGCAATATAATCTTCATAAATGAATTTTTCGGGACAAGTTGTTGGAATATCACACGAATATTAATTAAAAATAAGAGGTGCTAGAATTTAAAACTGTACCTTGTGGAAGAACATTGTTTGAAATTTCGAAATTACTACAATCATTCTACGAAACAACAATTTCTGACGGATAGCATAAACTTTACATTCTTATGAGAAAACAACACATCAACTTCGAAAACTTAGGAGCTGAGAAAATGGAAACAAAAGGATAAGAAGATAGCCAACTCAATAGGGTAACAGTTATCCTAGAAAAACAAGTTCCAGATTTGTTCTTCAAGCAGACTCTTCAATATCCACAGGAACAACCAAATCGTCACTTTTATTAATAATTGAACTCTCGACAAACATATTAAGCAGTTAGAAACCCAAGGCGAAAATTGGACAGGAACGAAATTTAAAAGACAGCGTCTTTTCTGATTTGTTAGTAATCATAACGTTGGCAACGTTTTCCATTCAAAACAACCTTTTGATTCTTTGAATATTGAAATGCATTTTGAAGTTTATTGTCATTGGAAATTCGCCCATTTCATTTTCAAAATAGGGCAGTTGTACAAAAAACATTGTATGGTATTTGTGTTAAAAGTGATTTCATTTTGTTCGTATTTTTTTTTTTACAAAATAAAACGTCACTTCTAACACTCGTATCATAAATTACTATTTTATTATTTCCAAATCTGCAGAAAAAGTACTTTCTATGCTCTGAAACTTAGAATGATGGAAAGCCAGAGCAATATAATCTTCATGAATGAATTTTTCGGGATAAGTTGTTGGAATATAACACGAATATTAATTAAAAATAAGAGGTGCTAAAATTTAAAACTGTACCTTGTGGAAGAACATTGTTTGAAATTTCGAAATTACTACAATCATTCTACAAAACAACAATTTCTGACGGATAGCATAAACTTAACATTCTGATGAAAAAACAGCACATCAACTTCGAAAACTAAGGAGCTGAGAAAATGGAAACAAAAGGATAAGAAGATAGCCAATTCAATAGGGTAACATTTATCCTAGAAAAACAAAATTTTGCACATGAATGATGTCAATCCGAATAGGGCAACCCTTTATGTCGTCACTATCAACCCTTCCACCCCATTGAAACGTCAAAGAACAATAAAGCACGACTGATGTTTACCATCATCCCCGAGATTATGAAGACGGGACTTCGTAACTCGTCATTTCGATAATAACCAAGCACGTAGTCCGATCCGACAGTCGCATCTAATAATACGCGATAGCTTCACTTTATCATTGAAAATTTGCTCCACAAAGTTGATGCTAGGAGTTCCAGATTTGCTCTTCAAGCGGACTCTTCAATATCCAGAGGAACAACCAAATCGTCACTTTTATTAATAATTGAACTCTCGACAAACATATTAAGCAGTTAGAAACCCAAGGCGAAAATTGGACAGAAACGAAATTCAAATAACAGCGCCTTTTCTGATTTGTTAGTAATCATAACGTTGGCAACTTTTGCCATTCAAAACAACCTTTCGATTATTTGAATATTAAAATGCATTTTGAAGTTTACTGTCATTGGAAAGTCGCCCATTTCATTATCAAAATAGGGCAGTTGTACAAAAAACATTGTATGGTATTTGTGTTAAAAGTGATTTTATTTCGTGAAATTGTTCAATTCGCTCCGCTCATTTCACAAAATTTTTCACTCACAATTTTTCATTAACACTCATATCATAAATGACTATTTTATTATTTCCAAATCTGCGGAGAGGGTACTTTTTATGCTCTGAAACTTAGAATGATGGAAAGTCGGAGCAATATCATCTTCATAAATGAATTTTTCAGGAGAAGTTGTTGGAATATCACACGAATAAAAATTAAAAATAAGAGGTGCTAAAACTGTACCTTGTGGCAGAAAATTGTTTAAAATTACTACAATCATTCTACAAAGCATCAATTTCTGACAGATAGCATAAACTCAACATTCTGATGAGAAAACAACACATCAACTTCGAAAACTTAGGAGCTGAGAAAATGGAAACAAAAGGATAAGAAGATAGCCAATTCAATATGGTAACAGTTATCCTAGAAAAACAAAATTTTGCACATGAATGATCTCAATCTAAATAGGGCAACCCTTCATGTTGTCACTATCAACCCTTCCACCCCATTGAAACGTCAATGAACAATAAAGCACGACTGATGTTTACCATCATCCCCGAGATTATGAAGACGGGACTTCGTAACTCGTCATTTCGATAATAACCAAGCACGTAGTCCGATCCGACAGTCGCATCTAATAATACGCGATAGCTTCACTTTATCATTGAAAATTTGCTCCACAAAGTTGATGCTAGGAGTTCCAGATTTGCTCTTCAAGCGGACTCTTCAATATCCAGAGGAACAACCAAATCGTCACTTTTATTAATAATTAAACTCTCGACAAACATATTAAGCAGTTAGAAACCCAAGGCGAAAATTGGACAGGAACGAAATTCAAATGTCAGCGTCTTTTCTGATTTGTTAAAAATCATAACGTTGGCAACGTTTGCCATTCACAACAACCTTTTGATTATTTGAATATAAAAATGCATTTTGAAGTTTATTGTCATTGGAAATTTGCCCATTTCATTTTCAAAATAGGGCAGTTGTACAAAAAACATTGTATGGTATTCGTGTTAAAAGTGATTTTATTTTGTTCGTGAAATTGTTCAATTCGCTCCGCTCATTTCACAAACTTTTTCAATCACAAAATAAAACGTCATTTCTAATACTCATATCATGAATGACTATTATATTATTTCCAAATCTGCGGAAAGGATACTATTTATTTATGCTCTGAAACTTAGAATGATGGGAAGCCAGAGCAATATCATCTTCATAAATGAATTTTTCGGCAGAAGTTGTTGGAATATCACACGAATATGAATTAAAAATAAGAGGTGCTAAAACTTAAAACTGTACCTGGTGGAAGAACATTGTTTAAAATTTCGAAATTACTACTATCATGAACTTAACATTCTGATGAGAAAACAACACATCAACTCCGAAAACTTAGGAGCTAAGAAAATGGAAACAAAAGGATAATAATAATAATAATAATAATAATGATTTATTCATCCTGTGAGACATATTATTACATGTATAGGACAAGTCACAATATAATGAATAGATACTTAATTCAAAGATTCATTGAGCTGTTTTCACTGAAATTATAGCTATAATACTCCTTAACACTATAGAAAGATTCTCTCAATAAAAAGTTCTTGACTATGTTCTTAAACTTAGTCTTTTTGAGACTTTGAATGCATCGTGAAAGATGATTAAAAATCTTTATATTCTGATAATGTGGAGACATTTCAAACTTCGTAGTTTTATGAATAGGAAAATATAATTCATTCTTATTCCTGGTATCATGAGTATGAAAACTAGAAATCTTAACAATACTTTCCTCATTTTCTTTAACATATATAAGGCATTTGAGTATGAATAAAGAGGCCAATGTGAAAATATTATTACCCTTAAAGAGGGGTCTGCAGGAGGATCGCGGATGGCAATTGAACATTAAACGAACTATTCGCTTTTGAATGATGAAAACTCAATTAACATCTGAAGAGTTACCCCACAGCAGAATGTTGTAAGAAAGATGACAATATACTAAAGAATAGTAGACGTTAATCAGAGAATTCAACGGAATCGAACTCTTAACTCTACTTAACGCGTAATAGGAGCCGTTGAGTTTTTTACAAAGGGCATCAATACGCGAATGCCAGTTCAGATATCTGTCTATGTGTATGCCCAGAAACTTAACATGGTCATTTGATGTGATAACTGAATCCAAATGCCGAACAATAAATGTTATCCTAGAAAAACAAAATTTTGCACATGAATGATGTCAATCCAAATAGGGCAACCCTTTCTGTTGTCACTATGAACCCTTCCACCCCATTGAAACGTCAAAGAACAATAAAGCACGACTGATGTTTACCATCATCCCTGAGATTATGAAGACGGGACTTCGTAACTCGTCATTTCGATAATAAGCACGCACGTTGTCCGATCCGACAGTCGCATCTAATACTATGCGATAGCGGGATTGTCCTTTGATGTCCTTTTTGTCCCGCGCCTTCATCTGATCGAGACAAGCCGGTCCGATTCAATTAAACTGCGCTGTGCGCGATGTGTATCAGACGATTTTCATCATGACGGTAGATTAACCGGCTACTCTAATCGAGTTATCACCGGATTAATTAGCCTTTCAGCGCGGCAATTCAGCCCTTGGAGGGTGAAGGGTTGCGGAACGGCCAATTGTCATATCCGTTGGCGAAGGTCGAGGTCTGGCAGTTCGAGAAGGACAAAAAGAAGCGCTTGCGCGTAAGATGATAACCAAGTTTCTGGAGTTATCATGGAAAATACCAGTGCGATCAAACACCTTGAATTTTGAATAATGGTGTTCAACAAGGATCTGTTCTAGGTTCGATTCTTTTCAACTTATATCTGTATGATGACATCCCTGCTACCTCTTGTGAAGAATTTACACAGGGTGAGATGAAACTGTGTACCCAGCTTTCTGGAGTGATTCACTTATCTTGGTAACCCCAATTATCTCGAAAACGTCCGAATATTTTTTCATTCTGTGAATGGCGTTTTGAACAAGTCAATGTTGACTTGTTGACATAAAAATTTGCGGAATAAATAAAGACGTCAGGCGTCGCGGCGCTATCAAAAATTTTTTTCCAGCGACATACCTTTTTTATCATGTCATTCGAAAAATAATTCCATTCGGAATTTTTTTTCCGAATACAATTTTCATCCATTTCTAACTGTCAGCGATCTGCAGCGTGTTTTATGTTAATTTTATTCCATTTATTTCTTTCTGTATGTGGTAGTATACCTTCATTTGGAGACACAGATATGATTTTCTACCTTGAATTCAAGAAGGCTAGCTTCCTAAACAATCTGCCTCTTCAAATAAGATCAAATATACAAGATGGGGCTCCATGTCACAACGCTGCCATTGTGATATTGAGATCAAGAATTCGAAAATAAATGGAACATACTTTGACCAACGTAACTTATAAAGAAATAGGAAAATGATATAACTTATGTATGGATCATAATATCTAGATGACCTAGATATGATTTTGTTTCGTAAATTGACGGCGGCTTTGTAACAAACTATTTTTCTATCATTATATTCAATAAATATTATACCTTATAACAATAAACTTTTTTTTTGATAACGAACGAAACATTTCGAATCATAAGTTCTATATACAGGCCATTATAATCCATACATCATTCCCCTATTTCATTATTAGTTACTTTGGTCAAAATATAAGGGTCTTCTTGGGCACATGCGTTTCTTATCTTTATTTTTAAATGGTCCAAGATATTAGAATCAGTTTGGTATACCATATTTTTCAGGGTACCCCTCAGAAAGTAATCCATGAGCGTTAGGCCTGGCGATATTCAATGGGACCATTGATTCCTATCCATTTATTTTCGAATTCTTGATCTGAATATCTCCTCACAATGCCAGCGTTGTGACATGGAGTCCCATCTTGCTGTAGCCACATACTTAATCTTATTTGAAGAGACACATTGACTAGAAAACTATCCTTCTTGAATTCAAGGCACAAAATCATATCTATGTCTGCAAATAAAGGCATACTACCACAATACAGAAAAAAATTGTTGAAATAGAATTAACATAAAACACGCTGCAGTTCGCTGACGATTAGAAATGGATAAAAATTGTATTCGAAAAAAAAAATCTGAATGAAGTTAGCTTTCGAATGACAAGATAAAAAAGGTATGTCCCTGGAGAAAAAATTTTTGATAGCGCCGCGACGCTTGACGCCTTTATTTATTTCGCAGAATTTTATGCGCATCTCAAGTAGACATTGACTTGTTTAAAACTTCATTCACAGAATCAAAAAATATTCGGGCGTTTTCGAGAAAATTGGGGTTACCAAGATAAGTGAAATTGAATATAGTGTCTTATTTACAGTGAGGACGTGCCTGTAGAAGATTTTAATCGTTTTTAGATGTTTTCGCTAATGAAAAAGTTATGGAACTTTTTGAAATTGATAAAAATCAAAATTCATTTGGAGACACAGATATGATTTTCTTCCTTAAATTCAAGAAGGCTAGCTTTCTAAACAATCTGCCTCTTCAAATAAGATCGAATATACAACATGGGGCTCCATGTCACAAAGCTGCCATTGTGAAGAGATATTGAGATCAAGAATTCGAGAATAAAAGAACCATACTTTGATAAAGTAACTTATAATGAAATAGGGAAATGATATAACTTATGTATGGATCATAATGTCTAGATGACCTAGATATGATTTTGTTTCGTAAATTGACGGAGGCTTTGTAACAAACTATTTTTCTATCATTATATTCATTAAATATTATACCTTATAACAATAAACTTTTTTTTTTATAACAAACGAAACATTTCGAATCATATGTTCTATATACAGGCCATTATAATCCATACATCATTCCCCTATTTCATTATTAGTTACTTTGGTCAAAATATAAGGGTCTTCTTGGGCACATGCGTTTCTTATCTTTATTTTCAAATGGTCCAAGATATTAGAATCAGTTTGGTATACCATATTTTTCAGGGTACCCCTCAGAAAGTAATCCATGAGCGTTAGGCCTGGCGAATTTAATGGAACATTGATTCCTATCCATTTATTTTCGAATTCTTGATCTGAATATCTCCTCACGATGCCAGCGTTGTGACATGGAGCCCCATCTTGCTGTAGCAACATACTTATTCTTATTTGAAGAGACACATTGACTAGAAAACTATCCTTCTTGAATTCAAGGCACAAAATCATATCTATGTCTGCAAATAAAGGCATACTATCACAATACAGAAAAAAATTGTTGAAATAGAATTAACATAAAACACGCTGCAGTTCGCTGACGATTAGAAATGGATAAAAATTGTATTCGAAAAAAAATTTTGAATGAAGTTAGCTTTCGAATGACAGGATAAAAAAGGTATGTCCCTGAAGAAAAAATTTTTGATAGCGCCGCGACGCTCGACGCCTTTATTTATTTCGCAGAATTTTATGCGCATCTCAAGTAGACATCGACTTGTTTAAAACTTCATTCACAGAATCAAAAAATATTCGGGCGTTTTCGAGAAAATTGGAGTTACCAAGATAAGTGAAATTGAATATAGTGTCTTATTTACAGTGAGAACGTGCCTGTAGAAGGTTTAAATCATTTTTAGATGTTCTCGTTAATGAAAAAGTTATGGCACATTTTTGAAATTGATAAAATATCAAAATTTAGTTACATCGAAATAATGAAGATATCGTGAAACGGTTTCACTAAATGGTGTTTTCACGAAAATCGAGCCCAGGACTTCTCTCAACATTTTTACCTATATCTAGTCCAAAGGTCCAGAAACCGTCAGAATCAAGCAATATAGGATATCAGCTAGAAAGTTCAGTATTGTTTTTCGTTCCTATTAAAAAACACAAGACATCTGTATAAACAGATACAAGCCTAGAAGCTTTCCGAGAATCAACCTTGAACATCATCCCCAGGATACAAAATTAATTTAACTGTTTACTCTAACATTCTTTTACGACCCATTCCCCCATTATACAAAAAAAATTTCAGCCAATTTGAGCTGAGAGAATTTTCTGTTTCGCATTCAACTCACCATTCCGAATTCTCCTTCGCCTAATTTCTCCAACAGCCTTAGCCGGTGTCTGGGAAAGTCCAACAGATGAGCAACTCCCTCCAAAGGGGGGCCCTCCGGTAATTTGATGGGAGTGAATCTTCCAGGAGTGAAATGTTGCTCTCTTCGTTCCCCCTGCAAATACATTAATTGAAATTCAAATGAAACGTCACATCCGATCGAGTCTCATGAAGCCACTCTGGAACGAGACTGTTGACGGCGGGATAAACATGCAATTATGGCGTTTATACAGGGTGGAGATAAAGTGGGGAAACCGATAGAATATCTTCGAAACAAAACAGAATGAATGAATGCATGGAACTTTGCACGCAAGTGCATGGTGCTTAGGTTTCGATGATTTAGTACACAATTTCCTAAATAAAAAAAATAAACAAATAAATATAATAATAATAAAAATCATAATAATAACAAGAAAAATGTGAAAATGGAAAAAATAATAATAATGATAACAACTCTTTATTCCAAAATCAGTTATGTTACGAAGAGACATAACAACAAAAGAAAGGGAATAGTGTCACAGAAGAAAAACCAAATCAACTTCAAAACATCAAAAAATCGTCCTTACTATATGGCTACAAGTATAATAAAAAAGAAAAAATTTTCCTCTTGAAAACTTTGACATCATCTACTACTTGAAAGTTCCTAGGTAATTTATTGACTAATTTTAAACATCTACATTCTATCTGCCTTTGCGTAGTTGTCAAATTACATAGTGGAAAATGATATGTTAAAGAGCGTGTATCATATCTTGTTTTCAAATTGAGATGTTGATTGAACAAATACCTATGTTCATGTAGAAATAATAAACATTCCTGAATGTATAAAGCATGTAGTGTCAAAATTTTCATCTTCTTGAAAAACCCTCCGCACGACTGATTATACATGAAATTAACTGCTTTTTTTATAGTATGAATAAGGGTGACATGTTTCCAGAACCATAGAAAATAGGGTCTACCTCGAGGAACTTTACATACTCCTACCACGTACAGGTTATTTTCCATCTCTAGGATATATAGAAAACTGAAAAATAATTAGGATTGGTTCTTTTGAAAAATCTCGTAAAGTCATTCGTATTCATGATAGAGGGAATTTGTTTATATGTCTGACTCTCATAGAAGGCGCGGGGGAGTGGTTAATCACTAATAAGTAGTGATTAACCACCTACTTATTTGTCCCAACTTTTTCAATAGTCTCCTGAATGATGGAGAATCATTTTTAGACTTTCTTCAGAATATTTTACCAATTCGACTGATATTCTAGTATGTTTCGATGTAGTTAATCTTTTTCCTATTGTGCCGGTCGATAAAACACTCGAAATAGTGAAAACAAAATTAATGGATGATAATACTTCTCATGAAAATTCGAAATTAACTGTAGATAATATAATGGAAATGTTAGATATTTGTCTGAATTCGACAGATTTTCAAATAGATGATGATTTTTATAAACAAAAATTTGGTATGGCTATGAGTGGGTTCTCCTTTATCACCAATAATGAGCAACATTTTTATGGAATTTTTTGAAGAAAACCATATTGAAAAATATTCAATGAAACCAAAGACTTGGTGGTGATATGTAAATGATATTTTTGTAATTTGGCAACATGGGAAAGAAGAATTGATAAAATTTTTCAATCATATCAATAATAAAGAACCTACAATAAAATTCACAATGGAGTTGGAACAAAATAATGTACTTTCCTTCTTAGATGTTTCGATAAGAAAATTTCCAAATCATTTTGAAACAAGTGTGTTCAGAAAAAAGACACACAAATCGATATCTAAATTTTTATTCTAATCATCAAATGAGTGTTATAAGAGGTATTATGAAAACACTTTATGATAGAGCGCAATTAATTTCATCGACAACTGAAATACGAAATAACGAAATTAATTTCATTAAAGATATTCTTGAGGATAATCAATATCCAACTAATTTCATAGAAAAAACTATTTCAAATTTAGAGAAAACAATTTTGGATCAAAACGATAGTAACAATCAAGAAACAACAACAAACCGTCAAGAACAACCAATTTTAATAAATTCAATTCCTTATGTTCATGGACTTTCAGAAAAAATTAAAAGAATTGGTTCTAAATTCAACATAAGAACTGTTTTCGAAACAAAAAATGATTTACGATCTTCATTAACAAAAACTAAACCTTTGAATGAGAACCAAAAATCAAGAAATTGTATTTACAATATTCCCTGTATTTGTGGAAAATCTTATACAGGAGAAAATTCAAGACCATTAGAAATGAGAAAACGTTAACATAAGAATAACATGAAAAATAGAGATATTAGTAGATCGCAGATAGCAGATCATGTGTGTTCCAACACCAGCAATCACATGATGGATTGGAATGGAACAAAAATTCTAATGACGGAACCTGATGGTTAAAAAAGGAAAATCAAGGAGTCAGCTTGTATTTTGTTGGATGAGGCTAATGATCTCGCCAATTGTTCAATAGGAATAGATCGAATTTGGATGGATTTATTGAAAAAAGGAATGTTTTCAGAGAATTTTGAAATGAAGTAACGATATCAACATATAGTTATCAATATTAATCTATGTTCATCATATATTGACAAATGTCAATCAAAAAATTGTCACGATCCTACAAATTTGAATGAAAAATAGTTTGATTTAGACACCGAAACGTTACGCTTAAGAGTGTTTTCACAAAGTGTTTTCTTTTTGTTCATTGTTAGGCAACAATTTGTTCTCGTAAAGTTTTGGCCTCTGACAAATTAGTGCTCGAATTTTTACGCAGGGGCCTTTCTTATATTAGTAAAAAAAATTTTTTTTATTGTTTCTTGTTTCAGAGACTGGGAGAGAAAACCCAAATTAAGTTTTCAGGAAAATGCAGAGACCTCCCAGACAATATTTCAATAGATACACTTTTAACAGCTATGAATTTGTTACATTTGATGTCAAGCACCCCACTCTTTTTCATTCTTGAATTAATCACTTCGTTAATACCTTGATTCTTCTTCAAATTCGTTGGAATTCTTTGCACCAGTGAACTCTATAACTATATTAATATTTGAAATTCATGTTCGGCTTTCTACACGGGGAAATTCACATTGGTCGATACAATCCAGAAGTTCTCCTCCCAATGGTATTATCTTCCTACGGCAACAGCCGGTTAAATATTTGATATCGTCCATTCAATCCACATATTCATCAGGGGTCCCAGCTCATCCCAATAGTCCCCGACAAAGACATATAGGTGTTATGCAAGCTCGGACAACTTGATACGATGGAACTCCCATCCAGTTGGCGCATTAAACGAATTCGGTATGGCGGAAGTAATCCGGGTTACATAACCGCTGAACCCGTTCCAAGACACAAATCCATTAGCTAATAACTTCTTGCTGCTGGCGCTTGCGACACGAGAATGGAAATAAATTTAACGGGTACCTTACGTGTTGGTGAAGGGTGAAAGCAGCCACCGGTGTCCCATAAATTTCGGAGCCATTCTTCTCGTGGTATCTACTCCTTTTTTATTACATTATGGAATTGTTTCCCTTCGATATACGGCCGGCGTTTTCTCCTGAATTGAGAATGTGTTTTCGCGAAAAGCTACTATGTTTTCCGAATTTCGCCCGCATGGGTACGGCCCAGTCAATCATTCCCGTTTCAGTTTCTGAAATATGAACTATATATATATATATATATATATATTCTTATGAAAATAGAGAGCTAAAATAATACAATAAATGTTGAAACAAAAAGTACCTAAGCTGAGGTAAGAAAAGAACGGGGTATCATAACATTCTTCGTATGATACTATAGAATCATACGATACTATCATCACTAGTATCATATGATACTATAGAGCCAGGGGAAAAAACCTCAGCCGAAAAAACCTGCCACCCCGTAAAAAAAATAACATAAAATATAAAATATTAAATATCAGGAAAAATCTTGAAAGACATCAGTGTGAGATCATCTGCATGTTATCCGTCGATAGATTCTTCCCAAAAACGGCTCGCGATTCTTAATCTGAAATGAAAAAAGAAAAAAGCAGAAATGAAACCGAATATTCAGAATAAATCAAATAATTTTGAAATTAACCACCCACTTTAGAAATGCATGAACTAACTGAAAAACAAACTTCAACACCAAGATGGAGCTGTTTGAATTTTAAATTGTTTTTGGTAGAACATACATAGTATAGTGAAAAGTAAATGATTAAGAGTTTACGATTTTTTCAATTGAATCTGTTGAAAATCTATTTGTCCACTGCGGTTATCTATGCACTCCCCAACATGTCTTGGCATTGATGCAAGAAGATGGTCAATTTCTTCTTGAGGTATACTATCCCAACATACCAGTACTTCATGACTCAGAGCCGCAAAAGTCCGTGAGGGCTGGAGTAAATTTCCAAGCCTTCTACCCATGATGTCCCAAACATGCTCTATGGGCCAAAGATCGGGGGATCTGGACGGCAATGGCAAAAAACTTACAGAAAGTTGAAACTAATTCTGGCAACATGGGGTTCAGCATTAAATAGCTGAAATATTGGATACTCGAACGGGTTAAGGTAAGGGAGAACACATGGCTTCACTATTTCTTGAAGGTATAACGCAGCACTGTCATGTTACCTCGAATAAATCAAGGGCAGTCAGATCGTGAGAGGGTTTCACAAAGCTTTAATTGTAAGATCAAAAAACCTTACGTAAATTCGAACCAATCGAATCGCGGTGGCTCCGATTAATTTAACGGTACAATAAAAGTTTTGTGAAACTGACCCCGTGTCTGCTACAGCATGGGCTCACAATAAGATCGGGTGGGCCAAAAAGGTCCTGACAATCGACGGTGACAGGATCTTATTCGAAATTAACTTAGGAAGTTTGTATTTTTAGTAGATTTGTATTTTTTATTTAATTTGTGTAATTGGGTTTGTCCCGTGAATAAATGAATAAATAAATACTGTTCGAACATTTACGGGATGGCTTTGTTCTCCTAACTACTCATCAGTCGGTGATCGAGTTGTCGCAAATCGGTCTATAATGGCCATAAGTCTCAGACATCAATCTTGCACTTCATTCGTGCCTCTTAAGAATTTTTTGTTTTCTGATTTATTCTTTTTCGTAACAACACTTGGCTTCATAGTCGCGAAAAGAATTGGGCGTTTCCATAGCTCAGAGAAAATTGCATAAAGGCCCTGATTTAGGGAATCTATTTGATTCTTCTCATATCAATAGATCTTATGAAGCTGAAGGAATCCGCCAGAATAAAATGCATATTCGCTGAACTTGATGAAAGATCGTTCTTCTTACAAGACCTGTACCTTCATGATCTCATGTTCAACATAAACCATAGATAGATTGGATGAAAGGTCTTCGCCATAAACGTATGTAAACTGCCCCACATGAGTTAGGGATATTGTCTTAAATTGCAAAAAAAATATAGTTTGAATGATATTTTGTGATGAAAATTCATATCAATATGATTTCAAGTTGCAGGAAATAAAATTAATTTCAGCCTGTAGGTCAGCAGCGTTACCTGGTGGTTAAGAAAAATCGAGTAAATTATCGAAATTTTATTCCCAGAGACTTCAAGCATTTTAAGACTATCAATACGATGTATGGCCACCACGGGCATCAATAACAGCTTGACATCTTCTTTGCATACTACACACGAGGTTGTTAAACATTTCTTGAGGAATTGAAAAGTTTCACTGATAGCAGCGTGAAAATTTAGCATAACATTGTCAATGACATGCTCCCTCTAGTGTAAAGCGGTCATATTCACAGGACAAATGTGTAGATCTGTGCGCCCGTTGAAACATATCCCGGCTCATACCATAACACTACCCCATCGGAATGGATGGACTTCTTGTACATAGCGACGATTGATTACAGAGTATGCGTGGGATTGTCCATAGCCTTATTCTTCGTGAATCTGAAAATCGTCCATATCTGGATTCATCTGTGAAAAGGACACTACGCCACTGATCGTTCCATTTGATATGTTGCCTTGCCCATTCCAGTCTTTGACGCTTATGGTCACGTGTTGATGGAATTCCTCTTAATGGACGTCAAGAACCTACATTCACTCCTCTCAAACGTCGTATGATGGTTTCGACGGAAACTTGGACCCCATGTGAACTTTGAAGAGTATTCTGTAGCATTCTGATGTAGGCTTTCTTCTCGCCGAAACGGTGATGAAACGATCCTGAGCAGGTGTTGTTTTTCATCGCTCACCAAGCCTTGGTCTTTGCAACACGGAACCTGTCTCCCTGAATCTATTCCAAAGTCGAGATATCACACTTTGGCTGACTTGGACCCTTTCCGCTACAACATCCTGAGGTAGGCCATCGTGTAGCATTCTGATAGCCCTATTAGGCTCTGCGTTTGTTAATTCATCAATCAATCAAAAATGTTCTTTATTGGACATATCCAAATGGCCATCGACCGAGGTCCTTCAGCCTGTTTGTACAAAGTTACATGTTTCTTAAATTATAAATATGTGGTGTGAATGACAAATTGTAAAGAAAAAACTTATATATAGATATATACGATTATTTGTGTTTCTTTTTGGATCAGATGTTCATGTCTTGTTAATTTACGTATTGGCATTTTCAGAAACTCGTTTCAAATCGAAGCCGTTGAAAAACTGACTCCATTTCAACATAAGAGTATTAATGAAGCAAATGCAAAGAACCAAACTTCAGTCCAGATAGGCGAAATGACTCACTGATTTTTATTGGATCGATTGAAGTTGTTATCCAGTATTAAATGATCTAACAGCGATTTTCTCGAAGAATACATACTTTTCAAAACGATTGAATACGATATCCCTAACTCTTGTGGAGCAGTATATTTACTTCTATACTATTATGAATTTTCCTGACCTTTTATCAGAAAGATAAACCAGCTCTTCTTACTCTAATAAAAATGAACAGTTTGAAGAAGCTGTGCTCAGGCTATTGTAGTAAAACCATATGTCAATTGTATCTACAAAACAGAACAGTTGTTTCCTTATTTAATTTTCAAGAACAGTTCGATATCGATATGGCTGAGAAAAACATTCTTTCTTTCCCAACTTAAACTAACTCATCTACAGAATTTATTTTGATTAATTTCAACGGGGCGTTGAAAAAACCATGCAACTTCCCAGTTCTATTCGAACTTCTATCCAGTTTTCCACTTGGCAGACTCACCTCTGACGTTCCCTTTATAAGTGACCCTACCTTAATAGAACCGACGGGGTCAGACAGTTCCAAGAAGGTTTCCTCCTCGAAAATTACCTTGTATTCTACCGGAAATGTTCTTTTCCCTCTTCCGCGCTGGAATGACTCCAACTACTAAATAATTCTCATCGCCGAGGCGGAAACGTGGAATAAAAACAATTGCTCCGCCTTATTTTCAATATTTCAAGTTGATGCGAGATACGCTATAAATTCGATGAACATGACCGTTACTCGTGGAAACTCGTTGTAGGTCCGTAGGAATTTCCCTGGGTATGTTACTTTATCTCTCGCTCAGGTATACGCTCGAGAGGGAAAGGCTGATCTAGTATTTATGAAATTGACGCTGCGGGTCCAGAAAAACCTTCAGGGACGTATGAAAAAAGTTGGAAGCGTAAACCCTGACATGAAATCAGTAGTTTTGCCTGCGAGAGAAACTATTTCCTGATAGTTTAACAAGCAATCATGAATACATGTTTCTACATAATGGAAAACATCGTTAATGAAGAATTGTATAGTCAGATAGACCAAATTTACTCCACAAGAGTTTTCAAAAGTATGTAATCTTCGAGAAAATCGCTGTCAAATCATTCAAAACTCGATAACAGCTTGAATCGATCCAATTAAAATCAGTATGAGACATTTCGTCAATCTGGTCGCCTTTTTTTTGAAGTTTGGTTCTTTGCAAATGATTCATGAATGTTCTCATTTTGAAAATGAGTCAGTTTATCAACGGTTTCGATTTGAAACGAGTTTTCTGAAAATGCCAAGACGTAAACGCTGAGGCTAATAGGGATATCGGAATGCTACAAGTTGGCCTAACTCAGGTTGTTGTAGCGGAAAGTCTCCAAGTCGGCCAAAGTGTGATATTTCGACTTTGGAATAGGTTCAGGGAGACAGGTTTCATGTTGGAAAGACCAAGGTTTCGTGGACGACAAAAACAACACCTGCTCAGGATCGTTTCATCACCGTTTCGGCGAGAAGAATGCCTACATCTACCTGTACAATGATACAGAATACTCTTCAAAATGCAGATCGGGTCCAAGTTTCCATCGAAACCATCAGACAACGTTTGAGCGAGGTGAATCTAGGTTCTAGACGTCCATTAAGAGGAGTTCCATTAATAACTGACCATAAGCGTCGAAGACTGGAATGGGCAAGGCAACATATCAATTGGAACGATCAATGGCGTAGTGTCCTTTTCACTGATTAACCCAGATATGGAAGATTTTCAGATTCTCAAAGAATAAGGGTATGAACAATCCCACGCATACCCCGTAGTCGTCGCTTAGTCCGAGAAGTTCATCCATTTCGAGGGGGTAGTGTTATGGTATGGGCCGTGATATGTTTCAACGGGAGCACAGATCTACACATTTGTCCTGGGAATATGACCGCCCTACATCACAGGGAGCATGTCATTGACAATATTTTGCCAAAATTTCACGCTGCTATTAGTGAAACTTCTCAATTTCTAGACGATAACTTTAGACCGCACTATGCAGCCATAGTGGAGAATGCGCGTGAGGAGCTTGGTATTCCACATTCACCAATACCTCCGCACTCACCAGATTTGAACTGCATGGGATATGCTCCAAAGAAGATTACATAATCATCAACCTACCCCAAAATACTTAAGTGATCTGAGAGAGCTTCTGCCCCGTTTATGGAAACAAATTCCTCAAGAAATGTTCAACAACCTCGTGTGTATTATGCAAAGAAGATGTCAAGCTGATATGATGCCCGTGGAGGCAATACACTGTATTGATAGTCTTAAAATTGGTGAATTCTCTGGGAATAAAATTTCGTTATTTTACTCGATTCTTCTTAACCATCCTGTATACGCTGCAGACCTACAGGTTAAAATTAATTTTATTTCCTGCAACTTGAAATCATATTAATATGAATATCCATCACAAAATCTCATTTTATTAAAATTTTTTGCAATTTATGTCAATATCCCTAACTCATATGGAGCAGTTTATAATAATAATATTAAAGAGGATAAAAAGCTTGGAATGCATCTCAACATGAATAAAAAATAATAGAAGAGAAACCAACAGAAATTGGTATTTACAAATTTACTTTAGAAAAAGCAAATAGCTTGAGAGAATAAACCAATACAATGGGTGAACGACATACTTTGTCTGAAAAGAGTGTCTGTTGGAAAGCTCAGATTATGATTGTAAAGTGTACTTCTAGTTTATTTTGCTTCTTGTAGAGAGGAGAGTGAAATCAGCTAGGCTGAAGTCATATAAATAAGTGACAGATGCTGAAAATTGTGAAAGAATTTTCAAACGATATCAAAATGAAATTTGGACTTTAAACTCCTCAACTGGTATGCGAGGATCTTACAATATGGACGATACTACTTAGTTGATGAAATGAACAGTTGGCACCTTTATACAATTATAACCAAATTATCAAAGTAACAGTGTGTAACCTGAAGAAAAAAAATACGTGTGGCACTCGAGGACTGCCGCGTTAAAGCTATTGCATAGCATCTATTGAAAAATAAGAAGATAATATTGTTGATTTAAAATATTTATTTATCTTACAATACATGTAGGTTATTCAGGAATGTTCATCAATGAAACTATAGGTTTATGGCAACTGAAATAAGAAACATAAGTTCGTGACTTAACGTCTTCTAAATATCTGGAAAATACCGCGTCAATAGTGGTACCATATTTTGTTGTGGATTCTTGTGGATCATTATCCATTTTCAAATTCAATTTTTCCGAAAGAAAAGTTGTCACCCGCTCTGATTTTTTATGAGCGAAGTTAATGTTGAAATCGCCTGCCAAGATAAGTGGAAATTTATAACCATTTGTACCAAGTATTTTCAACTCTTCTTCAGAGTATTCCAGTAAAGTGCGATGAATAAAATGCTCTACCTCGTCCAATGTTGGATTAGGAGAAATGTAAATTGCTACCATGACTATGTGTAGGCCATTTCTAAGTATGCATAAGCATGCACAAATATCTCAGACAAATGAGCGTCTAACATTAACATCGCTAACGTCTTCAATATTTATTTCAATATTCGGAGTCATCATATTAGTAACATTATTACTATTTTGGTAGATAGCTACCCTACCTTTTGGAACAGTATCTCGTTTGAATTGAAAAATACAATTGAAATTAGGTATTTCAATCGGATTATCACGCGTCATGCATGTTTCGGTAAGAAGTAACACATTGGTTTGTCTCGTAACTGAATCTTGTAAATCGTATTTGTGACTATGTAAACTTTGGCAATTGAAAGTCATTATTGAAATGCCATTTCTATTACTAATGGAATCTAAGACACTTTGAGCTATCGTCTGAACACTATTCAAAGACAGTCTTTTGAATTCTTGCAACAAAGATGCAGTCGATGCAGCTTGCCTTCGATTATGATAAAACTTAAATGCAGAATTATCATTTTTTGTCGTAATATACAATTTGTCACTCTTAGTCACGCGAGAGAGTGCAACATAGACGAGTTCCAGATAATGTGATTTACTAAACTCATATACTATTTCGTCAAAAGTTCCACCTTGCGACTTATGTGTAGTTAGAGCAAGAGCTGAAGTTAATGAAAAATGTTTGCGTTTGGCTATACATTTTCTATCCGATATTAATGAAATATTTGCCGTTCGTAATTCAATGGGAACAGAGAGATTGCCGACTCAGTTTCGCATTGCTAGAGTGGCTGCACGCATCCGTCTAGTCGCAAGCACCCAAACGCCGTGCCGAAGTCTGCCGAACTGAACCGACGATACACGGCTGTGTTAGGTTTTTGCGTTACGGAATTTCTACATTCGGTCGCCACGCACAAAGCTTGAGATAAAAGCTATGCGATAGCTTTAAAAAGGAATTCCAACATGTGTAAAGTATGAGGAAAATAGATCATAGAACAGAAAACATTCAAACGATGAAAGCTTCCTCCTACGTCGAAATGGCCAGAGCCGTTTCAAACAAGAAGAAGAGTTCGGAAAACGTTGGGAACATCGAACTAATTTGCACCTACCTTGATGATGTCGGTGGCTGCATAGAAGTTCTCGGTCGGAATGGCACCGTTTGGGGTTATGCTGGGTTTCTGGTAATTCGTAACCTCGTACGCTGGCGGCCTGGATAGTGGAGGCGGCGGTGGAGCCAAATTATAGAACGAAGGCGAGCTGAACTTCTGGTCAGGCTGGTAGCCGTTCGTACGTGAATAATCTGGAATAGAAATGAATAGGGTCAGTAAACGCTACGAGTGTCCACACATAAGTATAAAAGGCAGTGACATAACAGGAAAAGTTCAAGAAAACAAATGTAAAATGTACTCAAAAAAGAGGCAAAAATGGTGATACCTAAACTAAAACTTTTTAACCGAACGAGATAGAGGAAAATTAATGGAACATTCATTTAGGAGAGTCATCAACTGCTTTCCTCTATCTTCTTCTGGTTTGATATCTGTTCAGAACTGTCAATTTTTAGAATTCAAAGTCATTATTTCCGGCAATATAGAAATGTTCGTAAACTATGAGAAATATGATATGTTAAAATGTTTTATTTGAGCGGCAAAAATTACTTCAAATTGACTGTTGTTCTGAACAGAGATCCAATCAGGGAGAATTGAAGCAAGTATTTAATCGCAAAATAATAAAGACACAATGCGTAGAGATATATTTTTCTGTGATTCAGCCTACTTAATACTCAATAATTCAAATTGCAAATACAAACTATATTTTTCATGATATCTGAATGCGAGGGCGAGGTATGATGTATATACTGCTCCACAAGAGTTATTCAATCGTTTTGAAAAGTATGTAATCTTCAAGAAAATCGCTATTAAATCATTTAAAACTAAAAAAAAACTTAAATCGATCCAATAAAAATAGTATGAGACATTTCGTCATTCTGGTCGCCTTTTTTCTGAAGTTTGGTTCTTTGCATATGCTTCATGAATGTACTCATTTTGAAATGGAGTCAGTTTATCAACAGCTTCGATTTGAAACTAGTTTTCTAAAAATGCCTAGACGTAAATTAACGCTGAGGAAAATAGGGCTGTCGCTATGCTACAGGGTGGCCTAACTCAGGTTGTTGTAGCGGAAAGGCTCCAAGTCAGCCAAAGTGTGATATCTCGACTTTGGAATAGGTTCAGGGAGACAGGTTCCTTGTTGGGAAGACAAAAGCTTGGTGGGCGACGAAAAAAAGCACCTGCTCAGGATCGTTTCATCACCGTTGCGGCGAGAAGAAAGCCTACATCTACGTGTAGAATGCTGCGGAATACTCTTCTAAGTTTCCATCGAATCCATCAGACGACGTTGAGAGAGGTGAATCTAGGTTCTAGACTTCCATTAAAAGGAGTTCCATTGACAAGTGACCATTAGCCTCAAAGACTGGAATGGGCAAGGCAACATATCAATTGGAACGATCAATGGCATAGTGTCTTTTTCACTGATGAATCCAGATATGGACGATTTTCAGATTCTCGAAGAATAAGGGTATGGACAATCCCACGCATATCCCGTAATCGTCACTATGTCCAAGAAGTCCATCCATTCTGAGGAGGTAGTGCTATGGTATGGGCCGGGATATGTTTCAACGGGCGCACAGATCTACACATTTGTCCTGGAAATATGTTCGCCTTACACCATAGGGAGCATAACATTGACAATGTTTCGTCAAATTTTCACGCCGCTTTTAGTGAAACTTTTCAATTTCTAGACGATAATTCTAGACCGCATCGTGCAGCCTTAGTTGAGATACGCGCGAGGAGCTTGGTATTCTACATTTACCAAGACCTCCGCACTCACCAGATTTGAATTGCATAGAACATGCATGGGAAAAGCTCCAAAGAAGATTAGATAATCATCAACCTACCCCAGAATCCTTAAATGATCTGAGAAAGCTTCTGTCCCGTTTATGGAACCAAATTCCTCAAGAAATGATCAACAACCTCTTGTGTAGTATGCAAAGAAGATGTCAAGTTGTTGTTGATGCCCCTGGAGGCCATACATTGTATTGATAGTCTTAAAATGCTTGAATTCGCTGGGAATAAAATTTCGTTATTTTACTCGATTTTTCTTAACCACCCTGTATAGGCTGCAGACCTACAGGCTAAAGTTAATTTCATTCCCTGCAACTTGAAATCATATTAATATGAATTTTCATCACAAAATCTCATTTAAACTATATTTTCTTGCAATTTAAGTCAATATCCCCAACTAATGTGGAGCAATTTATTTCTGAAACGGGAAAAAATGGCGATGTTTTCTAAGCCATTTCAAACTATCGTTTCCATAAAAAAACACAACTTTATGTTATAGCTCAGCGAAAAAACCTCTTAGGAAAAAACAGAGAACGCTACTGGATTGCTATGAGGAAAGTGCCACTATAAGTTTTTCATTAAAACATCCTAGCACAAACAGAAACAGAGATAATGGCCAAAGTTGAAATCACCCAAATTTCAATTTTGACCTAAAACTCGAAAACGAAAGAAGATAGAGGAATGCAGTTGATGACAATATCAGTTCCTCTAAAATAGACCACTGTAACGCGCATTCATTTTCCTTCATCTCTCACGGTTAAAACGTTGTAGTTCAAGTATCACCAATTTTGCCCACCCTGTACAGTTCAACTGAGAAATATGAACAGTTCAAACTGAGTGGCCGGCCTAAAAAATATGACTGTAATCTGTCATTCATTTTCTTCTCTTTCGGTTGAATAGTTGAAGTTCAAGTATTACCAACTTTGCCCTCTCTGAACAGTTATGACTATGATTATTATGAAATTTTGATTTTATGTCGATTTCCTGTTTTGTGATTTTGCGATGATGTCAGAATGTAACTCATGCCATTTTCCTGTTAGCGATTAATTCGTTTTGTTGTTTTCTTTTCTGCTATTTCCATTTATTAATGTATCCTATTATGCCGAAAAATTATGCTTTATTCCATTTTTTTACAAGCTTCAACAAAAGAAATTAAATATCCGAGTGAAGGTCTACCTTGAGACTCCAGAATCGGGTCGAGTGGAGATATCCACAAAAGGTTAAATCATCAATGTTAAACCAACCCCACGTCTCTTCTAACATTCCACGAGACTCCTTCAGCAGAAACATATTCATTGGATTAATTCATCTCTTTCCAGTCTATTTTCATTCAGCAGCACAGCTACCCAACAACCAGAACAAATTGAATGAAGCCATTGAGGTTAAATTGCCGTAAAAAGGTAATTCACCAACTAAATATGAAAAGTTCAAACGATTTGAGCTCGGCAGAGACTTGACTATTTTAATTTTCAGCGATGACGTGTTCGCACCAGCTTTTATTTCTGAGTGGTCTAGGATGTTCCAGACTTCCCGATGAAAGGGCCTTTTCAGAGTTTGAAAAGAGAGGATTTCATTCACCGGCGAACGGTTTCAGGCCAGGAAATGAGTTTCGTTACGAAATTTTTGTATGCATGCATATATTCTTGGAGGAAATGCGACAAAGGTCTTACGACTCAAAACTGGAATAAAACGGGATATAATATTTCGAATACAATGCTATTTTTGCATAAAATATAATCTAGTACCTGGTTGAAAATTAAATTTACTATATGAATTATTGCATACATGAAAAAAAAATAGTATTTTCGACATAATGATGAAAAAACCATAATTTGTTGATTTAAATAAAAATTCCGAGTGTAGTTAATAGGTTTATAGGTTATAAGGGTCTGCTTGAGCAAACATTACTTTCTACAGTTTTCCACTTGTTTACATTTGAAACATTGACCTTTCACGAAGTTGGTCGCTTGACTCTCAAAATGAAGATGTATAATATGCCATGCATGAAGACCGAACTGGACTTTAAGTCAACTTCAACAGATTCAGAAGTTTTCCTTCGTGAAATGAAAGCAGATCCCTATTGTCCTTTTGACGAGTAAAAGATTACCCCTGGTATATAATATACAGGGTTATTCATGAATATGGCTCTATACAATAATTTAAGGAAAGACACAAGATTCAGGATTGAAATTCTGAAGGTGAGCTTCAAGTAAGAAGACGACTTCTCGTGTATTTTTTGAAGGTTTTAGGACTTCCGGTTTTTCCGGAAGTGATATCAACTTTCGTTTTTCAAATGGGAAGACCCATTTTTTGTTGCATAAATAGATTCTCCATTGAATTCTGAATTTTTGATTCCAAATGTTTAAATTTTCCCGAGAAAATTCTCTATAAATGAGGAAATACGAAAAAAAATTTCAAAATTGAACTCTGTTGAAATACAGACAACTTCGAGGTTTTTTCATTAAAGATTCCCATTTTTGAGAATCTCCGTGAAGGAAGGCTGATGCTTCTTTTCCGATAGCGTGATTTTCAGAATATGATACAGGAGGTCACCGAATCGTTTTTTTCGAATTGGATCCCCATTTTTCGAAGCATTTTCAAATTCTTCGTCAAAAAATAATAAGAGCATACGTCCAAGACTTACTATCCCAAAATGAATATTTTTCGAGATATTCAGGAAAAACGATTTTGTCTTCAATTTTCAATCTAATTCCGAATGTGTTTTTTCACTGGAAAATAATTAGAGGTCAAGTGGAATTTATTTTTGGAAATCTCTTTTATCGAGAAAATATAGTTCTGGCGAGTTAAGTTTTTGAAGTATCATCTGTAATGCGAGAGAAACAATTGGTTCAAAGTTCTCATTGTTGAGTATTAGTGAAGTCAACGTAAAAAATTCTCAGGAATGCAGAAAAAAATAATTTGTGATAACTCTTAACGCTTTTGAAAGAATAATTAACAGAACATGTAACAATCATTACTGAAAATTCAAATTTCCCTGCCATGACAAAAAACATTCTCCAGAATTAATAATTTGCGGAAATTATCCTAATCTTTAAAAACTAAAGAAAAACTGAACTCGTCCGAATTATAAGAAATATTTTCTCGATAACAGAGATCTCCAAAAATTTCACTTTTCCACCAATTATGTTTCAGTAAAAAAACACATTCGGAATGAGATTGAAAATTGAATCGTTTTTCCTGAATATCTCGAAAAATATTTATTTTGGGATAAAAGTCTTGGACGAATGCTGCTCCTATTATTTTTTGACGAAGATTTCGAAAATGCTTCGAAAAAATGGGGTTCAAATTTGAAAAAAAAACGATTTTTTGATGTCTCGCCACTTCTAACTTTGACAAAGAATTTGAGAATCATATTCTGAGAATCACGCTATCGGAAAAGAAGCATCAGCCTTTCACCTCAGAGATTCCCAAAAGTGAGAATTTTTAACGAAAAACCCTCGAAATTGTCTGTATTTGAACAGAGTTCAATTTTGATATTTTTTTTCGTATTTCCTGATTTGAATTCAAACTTTTCGAATCAAGAAAAATGGGTCGGATTCGAGCCAAATACATGCAAATTTTTAGCTCATTCGAAAAATTTATCATATTAGGTAACTATTCGTAGAAATTTGTCTTAAAAAATTAACCTTCCTCTTGTTTTTGTTTTACTATTGGATAACAAATGGGTAGAACGCTTGTCCAATCATTTTTTTGTATAGATATAGTGGAAATCTGCCATCTGATATGATTCGAAGAAATATTTTATTCAATAACCATTTTTAAACTAAACTCAAACTAGCAAGTGAATTTAGAATTATTTTATGCAAAAAGTCAGATCTGCCTCTCGTATTTTGAACATGGCTAGATCAAAAAATTTTATATATTGAAATTTTGCATAAAAATGTGGCTGTAGAATGTTCGAACAAGCAGAAAATCCGGCTTTATTGAATTCTCATTTCTCGTTCATCATTTGAAATGTATGAATGATAGGTCTATGCTGTTTTCAGATTTGGATTAGTCAGAATAAACGAAATTTCGAGATGCCCTCAGTAGACAGTGAATACTGCCAACCCTGTACATCATCCGAAAGGAAAACAAAAGAATGAGAAAAAAACCTCCAAAAATGTGAAAACGTGATGTCTGCTCAAACACCATAATTCTTGTAACTATAACCGTTCGTTCTCATCAATACTAACTAGGGTTTAAGTAAAAAAAAAGGAAGCCTCTACTGGAGAAAATATTGTATTCCCGCTCCAGAGCTATAACGTAATATTCTCCGTAGTATAAGGTTATTTATTCCCACATAGACGGGATAATTTATTAGATTCAAGGTGCAGTAATAACACGGACGAGAATCTCGGTTTTTCTCATTCTCACGTGAATAAAAGGAGGGTTCCGTTCAACGCACTTTCGTTACAACAGCCGCCTCCCAGTAGAGCTAGCAGACGCTTGTTATTTGCCCTTTTTCCGAAGAAAACACATTTCACAGTGTGTAGTTTCAAAATACGTAAAAATAGTTTCGTATGTACGTCTGGTTTTGAACTACCAGTAGGTTTAATGTCTCGCATGGAACAGGACAACCTGAATGTTCAATAAATCTGTTCATGGTAGCCAAATATAATTCAGGTATAATATTATTTTCGCAATGTTGATCCATTATGAAATTGTCTTGTTGTTGTTTTCAAGGTTGGCAACAGTTCACTGGAAAAATGGCGGCAATTTCGAATCTTTAGATTAAACTGCTCCACATGAATTAGGGATATTGACTTAAATTGCAAAAAATATATATATATATATATATATATATATATATATATATATATATATATATATATATATTCATATTAATATGATTTCAAGTTGCAAGAAATAAAATTAATGTTAGCCTGTAGGTCTGCAGCGTATACAGGGTGGTTAGGAAAAATCGGCTAAAATGACGAAATTTTATTCTCAGAGAATTCAAGCATTTTAAGACTATCAATACAATGTTTGGCCTACACGGGCATTAATAATAGCTTGACATCTTCTTTGCATACTACACAGGAGGTTGTTGAACATTTCTTGAGGAATTTGGTTTCATAAACGGCTCAGAAGCTCTCTCAGATCATTAAAGGATTCTGGGGTAGGTTGATGATTATCTAATGTTTTTTGGAGCATATCCCATGCATGTTCAATGCAAATCAAATCTGGTGAGTGCGGGGGAATTTGTGAATATGGAATGCCAAGCTCCTCGCACACATTCTCAACTATGGCTGTACGGTGCGGTCTAGGGTTGTCGTCTAGAATTTGGCAAAACATTGTCAATGACATACTCCCTATAGTGTAAGGCGGTCATATATACCCTTATTTTTCGAGAATCTGATAATCGTCCATCTTTGGATTCATCAGTGAAAAGGATACTACGCCATTGATCGTTCCAATTGATTTGTTGCCTTGCCAATTCCAGTCTTTGACGTTTATGGTCACGTGTTAATGGAACTCCTCTTAATAGAAGTCTAGAACCTAGATTCACCTCTCTCAAAAGTCGTCTGATGATTTCGACGGAAACTTGGACCCCATTTGCATTGTGATGAGTATTCCGTAGCATTTTACACGAAGATGTAGGCTTTCTTCTCGCCGAAACGGTGATGATACGATCCTGAGAAGGTGTTGTTTTTCGTCTCCCACCAAGCTTTGGTCTTTTCAACAAGAAACCTGTCTCCCTGAACCTATTCTAAAGTCGAGATATCACACTTTAGCTGACTTCGAGCCTTTCCGCTACAACAACTGTGACGGCGTTTTTCTCTGGGTTGCGACTTACACCTACCACTACCTTTCCAAGCTTACTCGGGCGCCAATTGCGATGGGTTTTATAAGGTCGCAATTCCTTACGTCGCTCACAGTTGTCCACCTGGGTAGCTTTTCTACAGTTGGATATGTTGTTATTTCTTCCACTGAAGAGGAGCGACTTTGAGCTATATAAATAAAACTCACTTCGACGAGACACAATATTTTACTAAATACAAATACTTTGATACCACACGCAATGCTGTAATATATTGACGGTGCTACAATGAAATGAAAGAGGTGAAAAGCAGCAAAATTTACAATATACACCAACAAGTTACAAAAGAAATTCAACAGAAATGACGGACGGAATAAAATGAAGCGAGGTGAGCGGGCGGCGTATGTGAGCGGTTAAAATGCGTGGTGTGAAAACAGTTTAATAAGAGAGCGACAGCCAGTAACCTTATTATCTTGATTACCAGTGAAAAGCATACAATGTAGCGGGTGAAAGGCGGTGCACACTGTCTACCTGTTAACAAGTTGTCCTGTCCTGCGCGCGCACGCGATCTACTGTCCCCTCCCCTTTGACTCGAAGAGTCCTGTCCAATATCCCCCAGACAGGCGCAAAGAAAACCAGGACTGCGCACGTCGGCGCGCCTGACAAAATGGAGTCCGAACAAACGTTGCGAAATTCGCTGGCCAGATGACAGCTACAGTGGGGAAATTTAGGACAATTTACCCCTTTCCTCAGGGTTGAAGAGTCTGTTAGTGTTCCCGCGAAGGAGAGCCACAAGCAAGGAACCCTAGACTGACTCTACCTGAGGGGTGAAAGAGTATCAACTCAATGATACCTCTACCACCAGGGCCTAAACGTAGATTACGCGAATAAATACTGAGTAACAGTAACCTAGGTTTAGATTATATTGGCGCACCCGCCAAAATGAGTTGGGGAACAGAAGATGCGTATATCTGGCAAGAAGGTAACCGAACCCGGAAATGAGGACACCGGCCCCTTTTCCTCAAGATCGAAGAGTCTGTTCGGAGTTCCCGCGAAGGAGAGCCACAAGCAAGGAACCCTAGACCGACTCTACCTGAGGGGTGAAAGAGTACCAACTCAATGATACCTCTACCACCGGGACACAAACGTAGGCCACGCGAAGAAATGCTAAGAACACAATAATGATGAGTATAAATTCCGGATGTCGCCCCCCCGTCGAATAGTACAGGAAAACTTGCCGACCACGTAGACAGGTGAATAAAATGGGTCTTACCAATCCTGCGGATTTCTGGTTTCGACACAACACTTGAGTCCTATCTCGTTCGTTGGAAACACCGAATATAAGGAGTTGGAACCAGCACAAAACGGAACTGAAATCCCGTCGTCGCAAAACTAAAAAAAACTCGGAAATCTGAAAACTTAAAACTCGCCTATCGGAAAATTCGAAACTCTAACCGAAGTGAGAACTGACTCGGTGAATTCAATACTCGAAGAATTAGCTATCGGAAAATTCGGAAAACAATCGGAGACCTCGAAGAAAACTAGCTATCGGAAAATTCGAAAAACTATCGGAGAACTCGAAGAACTGACTGTTCGCCTCAAAACTGCCGAATTTATAAGGTCGGTTGGAGGGGGAATATTTCGAGTCCCGGATATCGTGAAAACAATTGCCGCTCCGCACAAAAAACACATATGGTACAGATAACGTCGCCGACTACGGCGAACGTAAGTATTTTCTACATAGGTAGGAATCTGAAATTGGCTTCTTAGATTTTCACGATATGAAACTCGAAATAATTTTATGTTTGAATTCAAAATTGTTGAAAATTATACAGGTTGATTACGGCAACGGAGTTCACCTCGTCACAATACGATAAAACGAATACTTTCGTTTTGAATTTAGAAATGGTTGGAAAATATACAGAATGTTCTAAGTGACGAAGTTCGCTTCGTTACACAACCTGAGTAAGTCCACCCTGTAGCATTCCGATAGCTCTATTTGCCCCAGCGTTTGTTAAATTACGTCTTGGCATTTTCAGAAAACTCGTGTCAAATCAAATCCGTTGATAAACTGACTCTATCTCAAAATAAGAACATTCATGCTGCATATGCAAAGAACCAAACTTCCGAAAAAAGGTGACCAGATTGACGAAATATCTCATACTGATTTTTATTGGATCGATTCAAGTTGTTATTGAGATTTAATGCCCACTTGCACCGTCAAATATAAGCCTAATTCACGTCCAACTTAGATTTGAAGTTAGGTTTGAGATGTCGTTTCTTTTGAACCCCAGTTTAAGTGCCTCATAAGTTATGACTATTTTGAGCCGCGAATATTCATGTCTCAAGCAAGACTTTAGCCCGTCTCAAATATTGTTAACGTCAAAAACGAACTTAAGATTTGATGTGTTGTTTTTGATTGAGTAAATTTAATAATTATCATGGATAGAACTTTATTGAGATTGATGATATTTATGATGATGATTTCGACATATTAGATATAATTGATTATGCTTTCCTAGAAGTCTAGAATCTAATACCATGATATGGACGAATTCGCATTTTTTCGGCGATTTCGGTTGACCAAAAAAATACTCTGCATCTGCTGAGATTAATTGAGGATGATTCAGAATTGCCAAGTGATAAGTAAGTACATATCTTTTTATATCTTATGTATGATAATGTCAAACCTCAAAGAAGGAAGTTTAAGCCTTGATGATTGTAGGATTTAGAGTGTATCACTAATAAGTCAACTTCTTACGTGCCTGCGATTCTACGCATCAGCAGGACATTTATTAGCTGTACCCGATTTTATGAAAATCTACGATCTACAGTATCACGAAGGGTTGTTCGAGTTTCAGTATTCATAAAAATGCCTCAGACAGAAGCAGAATTACGTTCCACATAAATCCAATTTTACCAAATTGCTGGAATTCCTCGTCTTATTGGGACAATTGATTGTACCCATGTAATAATTAATTCTGCAGGTACTCTTTACTCTTGTGAATGTGAAAAGTACTACTTCGATGAAATTCCACAGGTTGAGAATTATGTCATTCAAGTTACAAATAAAGAATTGTTGAAATCAAGTCAAATCATTTGCTTCAAATAAAAAAATAATAGGTTGTACTGTGCCTGTTCGCTA